>WNNJ02003174.1:0-34048 GCA_012934845.2 Pomphorhynchus laevis
TATAATTGTAGATGTTGCCAAAAACCGGAGTTCGATTACAAGTAGAGCAGATTTCCTTATCACTCCTAGACGAGCATATGGTAGCCGGCAGCACTCATCAGTAAGGAGAACTATCATCAGTCGTTTCGGCTGCCTTGCGATATATTAAATAGGCATTTCCGAGAATTTGCTAACGTGGTAGCATGGGCATAGCCTCTTAAAACTAACCATGTGCTTTCCGGACCATCCTAATTTTATTCGGCAGGAATTTTACTTGCTGTCGTTGCTTGCTTTCTTACAGGATCCTTTGGAGGATACATTTTTATAATTCTATATCTGACTGTGTTAAACTGTGCTCCGAGTTTCCAAATTGTAGATGTTGCCAAAAACCGGAGTTCAATTACAAGTAGAGCAGATTTCCTTATCACTCCTATACGAGCTGATGGTAACCGGCAGCACTCATCAGTAGGGTGAACTATCATCAGTCGTTTCGGCTGCCTTGTGATATATTTAATAGGCATTTCCGAGAATTTGCTTACGTAGTTGCATGGTCATAGCCTCTTTAAACTAACCATGTGCATTCCGGACCATCCTAATTTTATTCAGCAGGAATTTTACTTGCTGTCGTTGCTTGCTATCTCACAGGATACTTTGGAAGATACATTTTTATAATTCTATATCTGACTGTGCTTTACACAGTCAGAGCTCCTTAAGATCATCCATCATATTAAACTATTCTTGTCCAACCTTGACTGGTTTAGCTATATCACTCTGTTTAATCCAAAAAATCTTCTTTTTCTAATAGTTTTTGATTAAATGGTTCGAGCTTTTTTTACGGTGCATCGAAGCAATAGAGGCTGTAATTATTCAACCCTCGATGATTTTTTTTTAATTCCACGACATAGGAAACAATTTTGATTGACTACTATTTGAAAATGTTTAAAAGCAATAAATATTTTGTTAAAAAATTATTATAGTTAATATATATTTCTTATTTTTAAGGCAAATTAACATATTAAAAATTCGGGAACTCGTTCGTTTAAATCGCCGCCATCGAAAAACTTTGTTATTTCTTAAAATGCTAATATCTTCTCCTGGCTTAACCAGGTCGACAACGCTGTAATCTTAATCGAGAAGGCGTTGTCTTATCTGGTTTAGCAAAGATTGATCTCGATTTTTTTCATGTTAATCATATTTCCTTTGACATTTGTTAACAAATATGTTTCTGTCATTGATTTATTAAATCCAAACAAATCAAATCCACACATTTTTATACCTAAGCACATCAACACCCACTTTTCTCAGTACATAACACCCGCACTCCTCTTCATTCCAGGGTATTTAAATCCTAGTAAAAAGCTCCTTAAGATCATCCCTCTAACTAAATAATACCTTTCCAGCCATGGCTTGTTTAACTATATTACTTTGAAAAACGGTCAACGCATCAGATTAGCCAATACCTATATACGGCCGTAAGAAATTCACAAGAATCGTGACCTTGATCGCATATTGGGTAGTTGTTATGTCATGTAACTTGGTGACTTCAACGACATAACTAGTCGTTGGATTAATGCAGCACTCCGCTGAGCAAGAAATGACTATCTAATACACAAACCACCATCCCTCATCTTTCATTGCGCCACAACTAATTTTCTCCTCAAAATTTGACTGCTAAATAAGATATGGTTGTTGAAACCCATCTGCACTGAGCAGTCGCGCCAACCACAGATATGTTCATGTCTTTAATAGTTTGCTATACGAGCTTTATTGCTCTATATGCTATTGTATATTATCAGCTGAGAGATAGAAGAAAGGACACTAAACAAAGAAAAAATGAGGTTGTTGAACGTAGCAATAAGCAGACAATGACACCTTTTAGCTACACAGAAGAAGGCATGAGTAATAAAGATGATTTGTTTGGATTTGATAAACCAATGTCTGACACAAATTTGTTAACAAATGCCAAAGGAAGTAAGATTAGCATTCAAAATAATCGAGATCAATCTTGGCTAAACCAGATAAGAGAACGACTTCTCGATTTAGATTACAGCGTTCTTGACCTGGTGAAGCCAGGAGAAGACATTAGCATTTTTAGAAATAAAAAAGTTCTTAGATGGCGTCGATTTAGCAAACGAGTTCACGAATTTTTAATATGTTAATTTGTTGTAAAAATAAGAAAAAAATATATAAACAATAATAATATTTTCAGATAATTCATTGCTTTTAACATTTTCAAATAATAGTCATTCAAAATTGTTTTCTATGTCGTGGAATTAATAAAATTTCACCTTAATTATCTAGAGGGTTGAATAAATACTGTCTGTGTTGCATCGATGTATTGTAGGAAACAGATAGATGTGGACTCGGCCATTCGTTTTCTTAATTTAAACCGCGATTTCGATATTATGTAGTCAATTTTTCGATTTAATTATTTACATATCAGTATTTACACAATGTATCCTTTCGGATACATCGTATATTACTCAGTAGTTAATTCAAAAAATTGATTTTTATTTCTAATTTTCATTTTATATTTTTAATTTATCTAAATAAACTTAAATAATATCTTATATCACTTAAAAAAGTTTGGGAGATTAAACAATTCAAATCAGCTAACTAAGACTACGTATTTAATATAATTGTAAAATAAACAAAACATAATAATGCTTAATCAAAATTGAATAATTAAATAATAAAGTAAATAATTGTTTTAAGACTTTTTATAATTTAGGTCTAATTTAAATTAAAAAAAAAGTGAAATTTAAAATAAACTTCATTTTTATGAATTGATTAATAAATACCAGACGTTGTAACAGAATAAGAATTAGAGATCATCAGGAGAAACCGCTATGCTATCATGTTTCTGCCCCTAACTCCCATACCCAACATAGCAGCGGGGCCAAATACATGCTAATGATGTATTTCCTCTGATAAAACTATCTAGTATCTTATTCTAATACAAAGTATATTATTTATTATCCATCCATAAAAATTTGCCCCTTTAGAGTTTAAATTTATTATTTTATATTATCGTGTTGATTTATATATTTTACTATTTTCTGCTTGATGTTATTTTTATAGTAACCTAATTTAAAATATGTATCTATTAAATTACTTAAATGATTTTGAAGAAAGCCAATATCATTACATACTGTTGCAATTCTTAAAATTTCATTATTTGATATATTATATTGTATATTATATGGTATGCATGAATGGTCATGCAAAAATATGTTTCTTGTAAATTAAAATATGTCATCTTTACAATATAAATTAAAAGTAGTTTTAATTGATGTTAATTTTATGCTCATATCAAGATATATACTTTCTTTGTCATCAATATTGGTTTTGTTAAGAATCAGGCTTTCTGGATAAATTTGTTAGCTTATTGAATAAAAATTGTTAGAATTAAATACACATATATCATCAATGTATCGAAACATATATTTCATATATTTATATAGTTTAGATTTAGTTTTTACACAGTTATGAACAAATTCATATTCTATAAAGCTTAAAAACAAGTCAGCAATAATTGGGCTACTATTATTTCTCATTGGAACACCCTTTACTTGTCTAAATATAGATGTCCCTACTTTTAAATAATTTCGATTTATCAAAATATTTAAGGATTCAATTAATTCAATTTTATCAATATATTTATATTTACTTGATGGTTTAATTTTTGTTAGATAGGCGTTATAGTTATTATAACATATATATGTATATCTCTTTCATGCATATATTTTACTAACGCTTCTTTAATATCTACTAAATCTAGATTAGTATAAAGCGTACTAAAATCGTATGTATTTATATTTTGAAAATTTATTCCTTTTGTCTGTTCTAAAAATTCTTTTGTAGAATTAATACTGAAATGGTGTTTATACCAGTATTAATTTCAATTACTTTACAATATTTTAAAGTGTGCTTAAATTAATTTAAGTATTTTATTCATATGGACAGAAAGTGGTTTTAATGTACATTTAAACGCACTACATATGAACCTAGGTTTTATTGGATTTTTATGTAATTTTGGATTCCAATATAAAATAGGATTAGTTTTATTATCTGATTCAACCTGTATACCCTTTTTATACATTATAGAACAGTGACTTGTAATAATTGTTTCTAAACTTAACTCACTACCTTCATATGTTGGATTTACATTTAAATCATTAGAATTAATCTTTCATTAGTAAATCATAATAATGCTTTTTGCGTATGAAGACAAAGTTATTAGTAACTTTATCAATAGTTGTTATAATACAGTTATCCTTTAATATAGTAAGTTCTGTATAGATATCTTTATTAATTTTATCTTTCCTTTTATAATTGTTTGATATTTTCATTTTATTTTAAATTTTATCAAATATATAATCTTTCTAAATGTTTATCTTAGATATATTCGAGCTTTCACTATTAATCACCTTACCAAAGTAAACATTTAAGTCATCATATAACGAATCGTAAATTTTATTTTAGTCGTTGTTATTATTTAATCTATATTCATACCCTTTTGATAGCAGCTTTCTTTATTAACAATTTTCAATTAATTCTATATTATAAGTACATATATGTTCATTTATTTTATCAAAACTAAAACTTTTACAATTGCATTCTGTTTTCATTATGTTTCTAATATTATCGTTACATATTTATTTTAATTCTTTATTATAATTACAAATTTTTAGTCCTAATTGTGGTAGGAGTTTATACCTTATTTTATGAATATATTTACTTAAATCGTACCCTATTATTTCTTTACTTTTAGAATTATTTAAAAGTCCGGCTATATTTATGTCAACTATACATTTATTAATGAAGTTTTTGTTTAATTTATACATTCTATTGTTATTATTCGCATTTATTGTACGATTATAGTATTTTGTATTACAATAACTGTCTATTATACAACTTAGCATATCATAATCGTTATTTAATTTTTGATTTATAGAACAAATGTTGTTTTTAGAAAAACTTCTTATATTTACATACAGATTTTTCAGCTTATTATCTCTTAAAAGTTGTTTTAATATTTCTGATTGTTTATTTATATACATATCTTATTTAATAATTTTAACTCTATTTTTCTTATTCTTTTTATCACCATTACTTCTTGGTTTGCGTTTAACATGATTATTATAATATAGTTGTTTATTATGTACTATACTACTTCTGTCAATGCCTTGTACCTCGTCATTCAATCCTAATGGGTACATGGAATAAAGCGTTTTAATCCAAAAATCTTCTTTTCCTTATAGTTTTTGATTTAATGGTTCGAGCTGTTTCGTACATTGCATCGACGCAATACAGGCTGTACTAATTCAACCTTCGAGACAATTAAGATGAAATTTTTTTAATTCCACGACATAGGAAACAATTTTGATTGACTATTATTTGTAAATTTGTAAAAGCAATAAATATTTTGTTTAAAAATTATTATACTTAATATATATTTCTTATTTTTACAACAAATTAACATATTAAAAATTCGGAAACTCATTCGTTTAAATCGCCGCCATCTTAGAACTTTGTTATTTCTAAAAATGCTAATATCTTCTCCTGGCTTAACCAGGTCGACAACGCTGTAATCTTAATCGAGAAGGCGTTGTCTTATCTGGTTTAGCAAAGATTGATCTCGATTTTTTTCATGTTAATCTCATTTCCTTTGACATTTGTTAACAAATATGTGTCAGTCATTTGTTTATGAAATCCAAACAAATCAAATCCAAACATTTTTATCCCTATGCACATCTACACCCACTTTTCTCTGTTCATAACCCCCTCACTCCTCTTCATCTCAAGGTATTTAAATCCTAGTAAAGAGCTCCTTAAGATCATCCCTCTTACTAAACTATTCCTTTCCAGCCCTGACTTGTTTAATTATATTACTTTGTAAAAACGGTCAACGCATCAGATTATTCAATAGCTATATACGGCCGTAAAAAATTCACAAGAATCTTGACCTTGATCGCATATTGGGTAGTTGTTATGACATGTTACTTGGTGACTTCAACGACAGAACTAGTCGTTGGAATAATGCAACACTCCGCTGAGCAAGTAATGACTATCTTATTCACAAACCACCAACCCTCATCTATCATTGCTCCACAACCAATTTTCTCCTCAAAATTTTACTGCTTAATAAGATATGGTTGTTGAAACCCATCTGCACTCAGCAGTCGTGCCAACCACAGACCACATCTCATGACCTAATTCGTTGTTGGATAGAGGAAGATACGTTGCTTAGAAGGAGGTTTCAGTTTGATTCCATCAGAGTGCCATTATTTCAAGCAGCTAATGACTCTACCTTATAATTGGTAATGAAAGTTTGACCGAATTTAAAGCCAACCTCGCTCCTCAAGCAACCGCGCTCATCTCGACTATCTATAAAGGTCGCATATACAATCCACTCCAACAAATCTAAAGGTCCTGGCTAAAATGCTACACCTTCCCAATATCTCTCTGTTTCTGCCAGACAGGCCCTCTCGAATGAATACTAAAGCACTAGATATAGGTTCTAACTGAGAAGAAATATAGCGCGCATTGCTCGCCTTAACCCTTCTGTCTTCCTTTTGGAAGATATTCAAGAAGGATAAGTATGTCTGTTGGAAGGAATAGATCATTAGGTTGGATTGGTAGTATAGGCATTGAAAAAGTTTTAGGGGAGCCACTATATCAACATAATTATGAAATCCCTCAATCACCTTAACCAATAACGCCTTGGTAAGATTTCAAGAGCTGGGATCTATCTGTTACAGATATCCTTAACTCCTGGGCACCTCCAAATCTCAAACGCCGCTCTCCACTCGGGCCTGTCAGCTTTTGACAGATAGTCAGAGAAAGTAGGTCGTCATAACAATGATATTAGCATCCCAATCTGACATTGCTAGAATAAATATCAGTCGTAGTGTATTTTTACCGAAAAAGAAATCGATTACATGTGTTAAAGATCTGCGGCTTATTTCGATTTAATACTTCTTCATTTCGATTTACGTAAAATGCGCTTGCGCGTAAAATTTGCGGCCATCCAAGTTGGCGAAATTTAATCACACCAAGCTTTTATGGGTACGTAAAAGATCGCTCGATCCATTCAGCATTAGGTGAAGGGCAACACTTTTGTAAGGGGGAATAGTCATCAACTCGCTGTAGCTGTTATCCTTGACTTTTCTGCTGCATTTGACAGCATCTCCAATCCTTTTGCTATCTCTTCTCTCAGGTCCTTCGGGTTGCCTCCAAGAATTGTTTACAGGGTGGAGATATTGCTGTACACAGGCGATTCTTCAATGAAGACGACCATGATGCGCGTCAGTTCTACACTATTACGGGTGTTCCGGAAAGCTTCCCACTTTCTCTAATCTTGTATCTTGCTGTTAACATTGAACTTAAAACTTTAACGTGGTCAACATCTTCTGGTATACGCTGATGATACGACAGCTCTGTTCTGTGGACGCAATTGCAAAATGTAGATTCGGACATCAGCCTTTTCTTTTTAAGATTAAAAGAAAAGTTAACCAAATCAAATCTTATCTTGACCTCCTCGCAATCGCAAGTGTCGTTTTTCAAGACAATGGGTGATTCAATCAGAGGCGCGACGTGTTGGATTGGCTAGAGGGCTCAGATACCGTTAGATTAATGACCGTGATATATATATGGAAACTTAATATTGATCACTTTTTTTATAATCTACATGATTTTCTTGCTTTTTCAAGGTTGTTTCAACTTTATTGATTTTTTTATCGGTTATCTAGTTTTTAAGAAAATCTTTATTTATTTAAAATCTAATATAATTATTGATTTTTTATATATTACTAATTATCATTATTAATAATTTATTTGTGGTATAAAATACGTAACCTCTGATTGTTTATCTGAATTATTTTAATTAATTTGAAACTGGTTTGTAACCATGACAATCTGACTTTCATTATTAATACAGGCTCAATGATCTGTGTTCAAAATGATGTTTACATTTGATATGTTCTTGTCTTTAATAGTTTGCTATACGAGCTTTATTGCTCTATATGCTATTGTATATTATCAGCTGAGAGATAGAAGAAAGGACACTAAACAAAGAAAAAATGAGGTTGTTGAACGTAGCAATAAGCAGACAATGACACCTTTTAGCTACACAGAAGAATACATAAGTAATAAAGATGATTTGTTTGGATTTGATAAACCAATGTCTGACACAAATTTGTTAACAAATGCCAAAGGAAGTAAGATTAGCATTCAAAATAATCGAGATCAATCTTGGCTAAACCAGATAAGAGAACGCCTTCTCGATTTAGATTACAGCGTTCTTGACCTAGTGAAGCCAGGAGAAGACATTAGCATTTTTAGAAATAAAAAAGTTCTTAGATGGCGTCGATTTAAACAAACGAGTTCACGAATTTTTAATATGTTAATTTGTTGTAAAAATAAGAAAAAAATATATAAACAATAATAATATTTTCAGATAATTCATTGCTTTTAACATTTTCAAATAATAGTCATTCAAAATTGTTTTCTATGTCGTGGAATTAATAAAATTTCACCTTAATTATCTAGAGGGTTGAATAAATACTGTCTGTGTTGCATCGATGTATTGTAGGAAACAGATAGATGTGGACTCGGCCATTCGTTTTCTTAATTTCAAACGCGATTTCGATATTATGTAGTCAATTTTTCGATTTAATTATTTTCATATCAGTATTTACACAATGTATTCTTTTAGATACATCGTATATTACTCAGTAGTTAATTCAAAAAATTGATTTTTATTTCTAATTTTCATTTTATATTTTTAATTTATCTAAATAAACTTAAATAATATCTTATATCACTTAAAAAAGTTTGGGAGATTAAACAATTCAAATCAGCTAACTAAGACTACGTATTTAATATAATTGTAAAATAAACAAAACATAATAATGCTTAATCAAAATTGAATAATTAAATAATAAAGTAAATAATTGTTTTAAGACTTTTTATAATTTAGGTCTAATTTAAATAAAAAAAAAGTGAAATTTAAAATAAACTTCATTTTTATGAATTGATTAATAAATACCAGACGTTGTAACAGAATAAGAATTAGAGATCATCAGTAGAAACCGCTATGCTATCAGGTTTATGCCCCTAGCTCCCATACCCAACATAGCAGCGGGGCCAAATACATGCTAATGATGTATTTCCTCTGATAAAACTATCTAGTATCTTATTCTAATACAAAGTATATTATTTATTATCCATCCATAAAAATTTGCCCCTTTAGAGTTTAAATTTATTATTTTATATTATTGTGTTGATTTATATATTTTACTATTTTCTGCTTGATGTTATTTTTATAGTAACCTAATTTAAAATATGTATCTATTAAATTACTTAAATGATTTTGAAGAAAGCCAATATCATTACATACTGTTGCAATTCTTAAAATTTCATTATTTGATATATTATATTGTATATTATATGGTATGCATGAATGGTCATGCAAAAATATGTTTCTTGTAAATTAAAATATGTCATCTTTACAATATAAATTAAAAGTAGTTTTAATTGATGTTAATTTTATGCTCATATCAAGATATATACTTTCTTTGTCATCAATATTGGTTTTGTTAAGAATCAGGCTTTCTGGATAAATTTGTTAGCTTATTGAATAAAAATTGTTAGAATTAAATACACATATATCATCAATGTATCGAAACATATATTTCATATATTTATATAGTTTAGATTTAGTTTTTACACAGTTATGAACAAATTCATATTCTATAAAGCTTAAAAACAAGTCAGCTATAATTGGGCTACTATTACCTCTCATTGGAACACCTTTTACTTGTCTAAATATAGATGTCCCTACTTTTAAATAATTTCGATTTATCAAAATATTTAAGGATTCAATTAATTCAATTTTATCAATATATTTATATTTACTTGATGGTTTAATTTTTGTTAGATAGGCGTTGTAGTTATTGTAACATATATATGTATATCTCTTTCCGAATATAAGATTAATTAATTTTACTAACGCTTCTTTAATATCTACTAAATCTAGATTAGTATAAAGCGTACTAAAATCGTATGTATTTATATTTTGAAAGTTTATTCCTTTTGTCTGTTCTAAAAATTCTTTTGTAGAATTAATACTGAAATGGTGTTTATACCAGTATTAATTTCAATTACTTTACAATATTTTAAAGTGTGCTTAAATTAATTTAAGTATTTTATTCATATGAACAGAAAGTGGTTTTAATGTACATTTAAACGCACTACATATGAACCTAGGTTTTATTGGATTTTTATGTAATTTTGGATTCCAATATAAAATAGGAATAGTTTTATTATCTGATTCAACCTGTATACCCTTTTTATACATTATAGAACAGTGACTTGTAATAATTGTTTCTAAACTTAACTCACTACCTTCATATGTTGGATTTACATTTAAATCATTAGAATTAATCTTTCATTAGTAAATCATAATAATGCTTTTTGCGTATGAAGACAAAGTTATTAGTAACTTTATCAATAGTTGTTATAATACAGTTATCCTTTAATATAGTAAGTTCTGTATAGATATCTTTATTAATTTTATCTTTCCTTTTATAATTGTTTGATATTTTCATTTTATTTTAAATTTTATCAAATATATAATCTTTCTAAATGTTTATCTTAGATATATTCGAGCTTTCACTATTAATCACCTTACCAAAGTAAACATTTAAGTCATCATATAACGAATCGTAAATTTTATTTTAGTCGTTGTTATTATTTAATCTATATTCATACCCTTTTGATAGCAGCTTTCTTTATTCACAATTTTCAATTAATTCTATATTATAGGTACATATATGTTCATTTATTTTATCAAAACTAAAACTTTTACAATTGCATTCTGTTTTCATTATGTTTCTAATATTATCGTTACATATTTATTTTAATTCTTTATTATAATTACAAATTTTTGGTCCTAATTGTGGTAGGAGTTTATACCTTATTTTAGGAATATATTTACTTAAATCGTACCCTATTATTTCTTTACTTTTGAAATTATTTAAAAGTCCGGCTATATTTATGTCAACTATACATTTATTAATGAAGTTTTTGTTTAATTTATACATTCTATTGTTATTATTAACATTTATTGTACGATTATAGTATTTTGTATTACAATAACTGTCTATTATACAACTTAGCATATCATAATCGTTATTTAATTTTTGATTTATTGAACATATGTTATTTTTAGAAAAACTTCTTATATTTACATACAGATCTTTCAGCTTATTATCTCTTAAAAGTTGTTTTAATATTTCTAATTGTTTATTTATATACATATCTTATTTAATATTTTTAACTCTATTTTTCTTATTCTTTTTATCACCATTACTTCTTGGTTTGCGTTTAACATGATTATTATAATATAGTTGTTTATTATGTACTATACTACTTCTGCCAATGCCTTGTACCTCGTAATTCAATCCTAATGGGTACATGGAATAAAGCGTTTTAATCCAAAAATCTTCTTTTCCTTATAGTTTTTGATTTAATGGTTCGAGCTGTTTCGTACATTGCATCGACGCAATACAGGCTGTACTAATTCAACCTTCGAGACAATTAAGATGAAATTTTTTTAATTCCACGACATAGGAAACAATTTTGATTGACTATTATTTGTAAATTTGTAAAAGCAATAAATATTTTGTTTAAAAATTATTATACTTAATATATATTTCTTATTTTTACAACAAATTAACATATTAAAAATTCGGAAACTCATTCGTTTAAATCGCCGCCATCTTAGAACTTTGTTATTTCTAAAAATGCTAATATCTTCTCCTGGCTTAACCAGGTCGACAACGCTGTAATCTTAATCGAGAAGGCGTTGTCTTATCTGGTTTAGCAAAGATTGATCTCGATTTTTTTCATGTTAATCTCATTTCCTTTGACATTTGTTAACAAATATGTGTCAGTCATTTGTTTATGAAATCCAAACAAATCAAATCCAAACATTTTTATCCCTATGCACATCTACACCCACTTTTCTCTGTTCATAACCCCCTCACTCCTCTTCATCTCAAGGTATTTAAATCCTACTAAAGAGCTCCTTAAGATCATCCCTCTTACTAAACTATTCCTCTCCAGCCCTGACTTGATTAATTATAATACTTTGTAAAAACGGTCAACGCATCAGATTATTCAATAGCTATATAGGCCGTAAAAAATTCACAAGAATCTTGACCTTGATCGCATATTGGGTAGTTGTTATGACATGTTACTTGGTGACTTCAACGACAGAACTAGTCGTTGGACTAATGCAACACTCCGCTGAGCAAGTAATGACTATCTTATTCACAAACCACCAACCCTCATCTATCATTGCTCCACAACCAATTTTCTCCTCAAAATTTTACTGCTTAATAAGATATGGTTGTTGAAACCCATCTGCACTCAGCAGTCGTGCCAACCACAGACCACATCTCATGACCTAATTCGTTGTTGGATAGAGGAAGATACGTTGCTTAGAAGGAGGCTTCACTTTAATTCCATCAGAGTGCCATTATTTCAAGCAGCTAATGACTCTACCTTATAATTGGTAATGAAAGTTTGACCGAATTTAAAGCCTACCTCGCTCCTCAAGCAACCGCGCTCATCTCGACTATCTATAAAGGTCGCATATACAATCCACTCCAACAAATCTAAAGGTCCTGGCTAAAATGCTACACCTTCCCAATATCTCTCTGTTTCTGCCAGACAGGCCCTCTCGAATGAATACTAAAGCACTCGATATAGGTTCTAACTGAGAAGAAATATAGCGCGCATTGCTCGCCTTAACCCTTCTGTCTTCCTTTTGGAAGATATTCAAGAAGGATAAGTATGTCTGTTGGAAGGAATAGATCATTAGGTTGGATTGGTAGTATAGGCATTGAAAAAGTTTTAGGGGAGCCACTATATCAACATAATTATGAAATCCCTCAATCACCTTAACCAATAACGCCTTGGTAAGATTTCAAGAGCTGGGATCTATCTGTTACAGATATCCTTAACTCCTGGGCACCTCCAAATCTCAAACGCCGCTCTCCACTCGGGCCTGTCAGCTTTTGACAGATAGTCAGAGAAAGTAGGTCGTCATAACAATGATATTAGCATCCCAATCTGACATTGCTAGCATAAATATCAGTCGTCGTGTATTTTTACCGAAAAAGTTTTACCGAAAAAGTTTCAAGAGCTGGGATCTATCTGTTACAGATATCCTTAACTCCTGGGCACCTCCAAATCTCAAACGCCGCTCTCCACTCGGGCCTGTCAGCTTTTGACAGATAGTCAGAGAAAGTAGGTCGTCATAACAATGATATTAGCATCCCAATCTGACATTGCTAGCATAAATATCAGTCGTCGTGTATTTTTACCGAAAAAGTAATCGACTACATGTGTTAAAGATCTGCGGCCCATTTCGATTTAATACTTCTTCATTTCGATTTACGTAAAATGCGCTTGCGCGTAAAATTTGCGGCCATCCAAGTTGGCGAAATTTAATCACACCAAGCTTTTATGGGTACGTAAAAGATCGCTCGATCCATTCAGCATTAGGTGAAGGACATCAGTTTTGTAAGGGGGAATAGTCATCAACTCGCTGTAGCTGTTTTCCTTGACTTTTCTGCTGCATTTGACAGCATCTCCAATCATTTTGCTATCTTTTCTCTCAGGTCCTTCGGGTTGCCTCCAAGAATTGTTTACAGGGTGGAGATATTGCTGTACACAGGCGATTCTTCAATGAAGACGACAATGATGCGCGTCAGTTCTACACTATTACGGGTGTTCCTAAAGGCTCCCCACATTTTCCAATCTTGTATCTTGCTGCCAGCATTGAACTTAAAACTTTAACGTGATCAACATCTTCTGGTATACGCTGATGATACGACAGCTCTGTTCTGTGGACGCAATTGCAAAATGTAGATTCGGACATCAGCCTTTTCTTTTTAAGATTAAAAGAAAAGTTAACCAAATCAAATCTTATTTTGACCTCCTCGCAATCGCAAGTGTCGTTTTTCATGGCGCCCTTGCCATTTAGAAAAAATTAAAGAGAACAGTACTCTTAGCTTTATCTTCCATAATTATAATCAATCACTTCTTAGCTTCACAAGTCAAGTAAAAAATCAGGGGTTCACCATTTCGGTGAAGTGATAAGCGAAAGCTGACATGTATAGACTCAAAGGTATCCTGAAGAAAGCTAGGTGGGCACTTAAACGGGCTCGGCATCTGTAATTGGAGTGGAAAAACCAAGTGCGCATCTGGGTTAATTGGGCTATCTCGTGATTAGTCTTCTTGTCCTGAGGACGTTCCCCAGAGCAAAGACAAAGGTTTTTTAGCTCCTTATCTCGCGATCCTGAGAATAGTCTGCCTCGAATGGATTCTTCGGGGGAGGAATGAAAGACAATGGGTGATTCAATCAGAGGCGCGACGTGTTGGATTGGCTAGAGGGCTCAGATACCGTTAGATTAATGACCGTGATATATATATGGAAACTTAATATTGATCACTTTTTTTA
The DNA here is from genome assembly GCA_012934845.2 of Pomphorhynchus laevis. Classification (NCBI taxonomy): domain Eukaryota; kingdom Metazoa; phylum Acanthocephala; class Palaeacanthocephala; order Echinorhynchida; family Pomphorhynchidae; genus Pomphorhynchus; species Pomphorhynchus laevis. The sequence goes on from WNNJ02003174.1 coordinate 14,516, forward strand.
TAATCTACATGATTTTCTTGCTTTTTCAAGGTTGTTTCAACTTTATTGATTTTTTTATCGGTTATCTAGTTTTTAAGAAAATCTTTATTTATTTAAAATCTAATATAATTATTGATTTTTTATATATTACTAATTATCATTATTAATAATTTATTTGTGGTATAAAATACGTAACCTCTGATTGTTTATCTGAATTATTTTAATTAATTTGAAACTGGTTTGTAACCATGACAATCTGACTTTCATTATTAATACAGGCTCAATGATCTGTGTTCAAAATGATGTTTACATTTGATATGTTCTTGTCTTTAATAGTTTGCTATACGAGCTTTATTGCTCTATATGCTATTGTATATTATCAGCTGAGAGATAGAAGAAAGGACACTAAACAAAGAAAAAATGAGGTTGTTGAACGTAGCAATAAGCAGACAATGACACCTTTTAGCTACACAGAAGAATACATAAGTAATAAAGATGATTTGTTTGGATTTGATAAACCAATGTCTGACACAAATTTGTTAACAAATGCCAAAGGAAGTAAGATTAGCATTCAAAATAATCGAGATCAATCTTGGCTAAACCAGATAAGAGAACGCCTTCTCGATTTAGATTACAGCGTTCTTGACCTGGTGAAGCCAGGAGAAGACATTAGCATTTTTAGAAATAAAAAAGTTCTTAGATGGCGTCGATTTAAACGAACGAGTTCACGAATTTTTAATATGTTAATTTGTTGTAAAAATAAGAAAAATATATATAAACAATAATAATATTTTCAGATAATTCATTGCTTTTAACATTTTCAAATAATAGTCATTCAAAATTGTTTTCTATGTCGTGGAATTAATAAAATTTCACCTTAATTATCTAGAGGGTTGAATATGTACTGTCTGTGTTGCATCGATGTATTGTAGGAAACAGATAGATGTGGACTCGGCCATTCGTTTTCTTAATTTCAACCGCGATTTCGATATTATGTAGTCAATTTTTCGATTTAATTATTTACATATCAGTATTTACACAATGTATCCTTTCGGATACATCGTATATTACTCAGTAGTTAATTCAAAAAATTGATTTTTATTTCTAATTTTCATTTTATATTTTTAATTTATCTAAATAAACTTAAATAAAATCTTATATCACTTAAAAAAGTTTGGGAGATTAAACAATTCAAATCAGCTAACTAAGACTACGCATTAAATATAATTGTAAAATAAACAAAACATAATAATGCTTAATCAAAATTGAATAATTAAATAATAAAGTAAATAATTGTTTTAAGACTTTTTATAATTTAGGTCTAATTTAAATAAAAAAAAGTGAAATTTAAAATAAACTTCATTTTTATGAATTGATTAATAAATACCGGACGTTGTAACAGAAAAAGAATTAGAGATCATCAGTAGAAACCGCTATGCTATCAGGTTTATGCCCCTAGCTCCCATACCCAACATAGCAGCGGGAGCCAAATACATGCTAATGATGTATTTCCTCTGATAAAACTATCTAGTATCTTATTCTAATACAAAGTATATTATTTATTATCCATCCATAAAAATTTGCCCCTTTAGAGTTTAAATTTATTCTTTTATATTATTGTGTTGATTTATATATTTTACTATTTTCTGCTTGATGTTATTTTTATAGTAACCTAATTTAAAATATGTATCTATTAAATTACTTAAATGATTTTGAAGAAAGCCAATATCATTACATACTGTTGCAATTCTTAAAATTTCATTATTTGATATATTATATTGTATATTATATGGTATGCATGAATGGTCATGCAAAAATATGTTTCTTGTAAATTAAAATATGTCATCTTTACAATATAAATTAAAAGTAGTTTTAATTGATGTTAATTTTATGCTCATATCAAGATATATACTTTCTTTGTCATCAATATTGGTTTTGTTAAGAATCAGGCTTTCTGGATAAATTTGTTAGCTTATTGAATAAAAATTGTTAGAATTAAATACACATATATCATCAATGTATCGAAACATATATTTCATATATTTATATAGTTTAGATTTAGTTTTTACACAGTTATGAACAAATTCATATTCTATAAAGCTTAAAAACAAGTCAGCTATAATTGGGCTACTATTACCTCTCATTGGAACACCTTTTACTTGTCTAAATATAGATGTCCCTACTTTTAAATAATTTCGATTTATCAAAATATTTAAGGATTCAATTAATTCAATTTTATCAATATATTTATATTTACTTGATGGTTTAATTTTTGTTAGATAGGCGTTGTAGTTATTGTATCATATATATGTATATCTCTTTCCGAATATAAGATTAATTAATTTTACTAACGCTTCTTTAATATCTACTAAATCTAGATTAGTATAAAGCGTACTAAAATCGTATTTATTTATATTTTGAAAGTTTTTTTTTTCAAAATTTAATATTTAAATAATACAAAAAAAACAATTTTAATTTAAGTTTAGAAAAAAACTCTGTTTCAGTCTAGCAATCGTCGAGATCGACTCTATTTTTATCGAAATCCTTATCAGATGTAGATGATGATTCATCAGAACTTACCAAGCAATTCTGGACGAATTCTATTTTATCGACCAGTTTTCCACACGTAACAACCTTCATGCTTGAATATCCAGCTATCATATCGATATTAAATTCCTTCGTGCTACAGCATTGGTCTAGCATGTGATTCATTACTTCCTCGCATAGTTGATCAACGTTATCATCATTAGTTAATATTGTATCAGAAGGCGTTGCCGTTGTCGAATCTGGATGTGTAAGGCTATTTTCTTGTTTTGCAGTTTCGCTAACATCAGATTTTAGATTCATAGAGGAATCTTCTTCCATAAAATCGATAAACTCCGATTCCCATTTAGGTTTGATCTTCATGTTGACATCGCAGAACGCTTGTATGATTGATAGGAAACAGAATCTGAGCTGCTCCGGTGTTTGAATAAGCCCAGGACGTTCATTACGAAGATTGTGTAAAATATTCATAAGTTGAGCATGAGAGTTACAACCTTCACTTGCTGCAAGTAGAGTGAGGACGATTTCTACAAAAGCAAACGTGCCACTTCTTCCGATACCAGCACTGCAATGAATAACTGGTGAGTGTTCGAAGACATGTTGACTTCGTAATATGCTAAGAAAACGAAGGAAATTTTAAGGGCAAGAGGGTTCGCCAAAGTCAGGCCAATCAGTATAATTGTAATGATGTATATCTCTTGTTTCGCCTGTATTGCTTTTTAGAACTTTTAAAATCCTCTCTACAAACGAGTCGTAATGTATTCCAGATTGAAGTTCAACAGTCATATCGATATCGTTCAAACGCATAATTGCCGTATCTTCTTCGGTAAGACCATCGATTAGTATATTTTCCATAGTGCACTCCATTGTAAAAAACTGGAAGCATTTGGAACGGCCCTTTTCTACTAACTTATTCAGAATAATAATCGACCGAACGTTATCTCGCCAAACCATATTCCAATAATGTGAGATCGTGTTCGACAAAGGGCCCTGAGAAAGTATGTATGATCGATTTGCAGGTTTATATCCAACAAAGTTAGCATTGATATACGATGTTTGACAGTTTTTAAGCTTTACTAATATGCTGTCGACTTTTCCATTGCGTTCTAAAAAAGGATACGCAGTGTAGTTATATTCACCCGACTGTTCATAGTCGCGATCCCATTTATTCGTAAGATTTAGATCTTTTAATTGACTCGGAGCAAGCCCGCGCATATTGGTGGACATCTGTAATCCATAATCTTTTAATCTTAGAAATTCTCGAAAACCTTCACACTTTTTATTTCGGTTGATTTGACTGCATATGGATTTTGGTATTAGTTCGTCGGAACCTTTTGTCGGGTTCAGTGATATGCGGGAAACACTGGCGGATGAAGGCTCCGTAGGCCCGCTTTCAGAAATACTTAATTCGCGGGCTTCGGCAACTGCTTCTTCGTCTGATTGGGGTAATTCTTTTTGGCCATCATCATTCGGATGCATATGTATTATCGTGGAGTCAAGAAAATTGTAATCAGCTGTTGAACTGTGAATGCAAACTTCGCGAGGTTCAGGATGGCAAATGTTCGGATTTATTTGGTCGAAATATGGATGATAATTGTTTTCAATGCTCGATAGAAGGGCCTTTGCATTTCCTCGCATCAACGCGATTGAAATACGCTGAAACAGGCGGACTGCTGCAATATCGTACGACATTGATGAACGAAGAGCTAAATTTCGAGCTATGCGCCTAACTACTTGCTCACCCTCTGGATTCCAGCCTCCGTAACACTCTAGCACAGCAGGGGTGAAGTTGTACCCTGCTTCGATCATTTGAGCCCGGTATTTCCTGTCTTTGACATTGGAGGCGTACTCATTGGCAGAGAAAAGTTGGGTACGAGCGGCATGGCGGATGTAGGCCTTCTGTAGCGGGTTTGTAACCGCAAAATCCACTGCTTCCGGCGGATCTCCGTAAATTAGAATATCAGCCGGTCTTTCTCTGAGATTCTTTATCAGGTTCGGGACTTCTCGTCCAACGTGCATTCCAGCCGATTGTGCAGCCTGAAAAACAATGTCTCGTATGCCATTATGACGTAGGCCTGTAAAACCTTCAAAAGAGCATGTTAAGGCATGGAAACCCATACAATCAGCTTTACGGTAACACCTACTGCACCTGTAGATTTCATCAGAAATGGGAATGCCCAGCCAGAAACGTATTAGGACAGAAAATTTGTTGTCGGTCAGCGCTAGACCAAGACTTTTGTTCGGTGTACATTCTAGCCAAGCATTTGCGTGGGGAGAGGACACTGAAAGTATTCGCGCTTTGTCCGCCTCACTCGATCTCGATTTTAACTGATCTAGCATGGCTGAGTCAATGAGAGAGGACAATTTTCCCTGTACTGTCGACACAACGAACTTAGTTGAAACTTCCTCTAGTGCGTTTTTTGATGTGATGAATCCAGGAAAAGTACTAGCATCCAGATCAAGAGAAGTTGCGACAGCTTGAGTGCTTGCTATAAAGGCTGCTAAACAGTGTTTCAGAGTACTTCTCAGACCGAGTCCGCCCATTTTTAGAGGAAGTTCAGCTTGCCACTTTTTCTTGGTTGAAAGTTGAACTGATGTGATTATTCCAAGTGCGCGCATAACTGCCTCGTCGAACCGTTAGCAGAAGTCGTCCATAAAACGGAAGTCAACGTTTCTCATGTAAAATGCCACTCTAGGGGCTGACGCGCAGTGTCGCAGAAGCAAATAACCTACATGAGCATCAGGAATTGATGTCACGAGATCTATATCGTGGAGGAGTTTGGGCATAACCTTTTCGAGCATGAACGACTTGACAAAATCAGGCGAGCCAATCGGACAACCAAGTAGTGAAAAATTGCGACCACTCACAACTGTACAGGGTTGCTGACAAGTATTGTTGATGGATTGAATATCGTCTGTGTTTCCTATAAGTTCCGTCTTACCCCAGTTAATGGACAATCCAATCATTGAAAATTCTGAGGAGATAAAATTCAGTGCAAGAGCAATGGCATTTGGGTTGCCCCCAATGATGCCATCATCCAAATACCATTTGTTGAAATGAATGCCCTCCATATTGTTAAGCTGTGCAAGTACTGGGTGGATTGCCACAGAGAACAGTAGATGGCCTAAGGGGTCACCTTGTTGAACTCCGGATTCAGATTTTAGGTATTGCGAGCCGAAACGGAGATAAGTGGGGTGATCGTAGCACCAACGTACCCACGCTGCCATTTGAGGAATTTGGGATTCAATTGCTCTCAAGAAAATACGCCTGTCAATAGTGTTAAATGCGTTCGACACGTCGATTTTTGCCCACGTCCAATTTCCCAATTCAGGCATATGTTCGTTCGTGCGGCGGACCTGATGGATTATGTTGTCAATGCCGTTCGGTGTTGCAACGCCCATCTGTTATGGTCTGAGAATCGTTACGAACTCTCCTCTTAACTTCGAACAAACACACTTTGAGCATATTCGTCGGAGTGTATCTCCAATTGCAATGGGGCGAATACCTCCGTTTGGCTTTTCTAGAGCGATGAGGTTCGCGCCTGCCAAGAAAGGAGCAACTTGTTGTGGTAAATCACCTGCCACCATGTTGTTTATCAATTGCGTTAAGCGTGAAAGAAGTGTTCCTGAGGGATAGGCGGAAATGAGGTCCGGCAAGTGTTCGGGCCTCAGTCCAAGACAACCAGGCGATGATGCTGCGGGGAAAGAAAATACAGCGTCTTTTACGGTATCACTGTCAAAAAGAATAGGCTGACTATTACAAAGGTATGAGTGATGTATGTCTTTACCCGCGGGGTGCAAGTGACCCAGCCGCTGTCGAACTTCGTCAGTGGGTGAAATATATCGGGACGAAGATAAACGTTGCATGGCCTTACTGTAATTACTCTGTATTGTCAAATCTATTGACGACATCATTGTACTAGTGTGAGCTGTTTTTTTTGGGAGAATTGAGGAATGGCAAAACTTGATCGCGTATCTCTCCGAGCTCTCTAGATTCAATGTTATCTAGCATTCGAGATATACCCTGTAGAGTCGCGTTGCGGCGTCTTGAGGGGCGACCTTTGATATCTGACTTAATGAAGGCAATTTTGGAAAAACCGAGAAGGAGTGTCCAAGATGCGGGTGAACGATAATGCAGCGCATCAGCAATGAGTCTTGACAATATTCGAGCAGACCTGCTTCGAAGATTCCAGGGAATGCGTCGAAAAGTAGGCACTTCAGATTGCCATAATTCGCGAAGGAACGACCAGGTGATGTATGACTCACTCACCGCGTCAACGTGAGCCTCAGTTGATGTATGACCAGACGTTTTAAGGAAGATGTCATCATAAACACGCTTACTCTTCGGAAACAAAAAGTTTGTCGGCGGAACAGTGACGTTAGTAGTGGCAGCCATTGGAGTTGGCGGGAGAGACGATCCTAGGCATCGAGAACGTATTGGTCCGTGTACCTTTATGAGTCCGAGCTTAGTAATGGAAATAACTCGCCCACAAACTGAACAAAGCGAGGAGGTATGTGAAGGGTGTAGATGAGGAATTGGGTTTTCTGACATGGCGTCGTTATTGCAAACCACTCGATCGCTGAGTTATAAATTTACTACCGTTGCTTACTGTCGTTGCTTACTGTCGTTGCTTACTGTCGTTGCTTACTGTCGTTGCTTACTGTCGTTGCTTACTGTCGTTGCTTACTGTCGTTGCTTACTGTCGTTGCTTACTGTCGTTGCTTACTGTCGTTGCTTACTGTCGTTGCTTACTGTCGTTGCTTACTGTCGTTGCTTACTGTCGTTTATTGAAAGTTTATTCCTTTTGTCTGTTCTAAAAATTCTTTTGTAGAATTAATACTAAAATGGTGTTTATACCAGTATTAATTTCAATTACTTTACAATATTTTAAAGTGTGCTTAAATTAATTTAAGTATTTTATTCATATGGACAGAAAGTGGTTTTAATGTACATTTAAACGCACTACATATGAACCTAGGTTTTATTGGATTTTTATGTAATTTTGGATTCCAATATAAAATAGGAATAGTTTTATTATCTGATTCAACCTGTATACCCTTTTTATACATTATAGAACAGTGACTTGTAATAATTGTTTCTAAACTTAACTCACTACCTTCATATGTTGGATTTACATTTAAATCATTAGAATTAATCTTTCATTAGTAAATCATAATAATGCTTTTTGCGTATGAAGACAAAGTTATTAGTAACTTTATCAATAGTTGTTATAATACAGTTATCCTTTAATATAGTAAGTTCTGTATAGATATCTTTATTAATTTTATCTTTCCTTTTATAATTGTTTGATATTTTCATTTTATTTTAAATTTTATCAAATATATAATCTTTCTAAATGTTTATCTTAGATATATTCGAGCTTTCACTATTAATCACCTTACCAAAGTAAACATTTAAGTCATCATATAACGAATCGTAAATTTTATTTTAGTCGTTGTTATTATTTAATCTATATTCATACCCTTTTGATAGCAGCTTTCTTTATTCACAATTTTCAATTAATTCTATATTATAGGTACATATATGTTCATTTATTTTATCAAAACTAAAACTTTTACAATTGCATTCTGTTTTCATTATGTTTCTAATATTATCGTTACATATTTATTTTAATTCTTTATTATAATTACAAATTTTTAGTCCTAATTGTGGTAGGAGTTTATACCTTATTTTAGGAATATATTTACTTAAATCGTACCCTATTATTTCTTTACTTTTAGAATTATTTAAAAGTCCGGCTATATTTATGTCAACTATACATTTATTAATGAAGTTTTTGTTTAATTTATACATTCTATTGTTATTATTAACATTTATTGTACGATTATAGTATTTTGTATTACAATAACTGTCTATTATACAACTTAGCATATCATAATCGTTATTTAATTTTTGATTTATTGAACATATGTTATTTTTAGAAAAACTTCTTATATTTACATACAGATCTTTCAGCTTATTATCTCTTAAAAGTTGTTTTAATATTTCTAATTGTTTATTTATATACATATCATATTTAATATTTTTAACTCTATTTTTCTTATTCTTTTTATCACCATTACTTCTTGGTTTGCGTTTAACATGATTATTATAATATAGTTGTTTATTATGTACTATACTACTTCTGCCAATGCCTTGTACCTCGTCATTCAATCCTAATGGGTACATGGAATAAAGCGTTTTAATCCAAAAATCTTTTTTTTATAGTTTTTGATTTAATGGTTCGAGCTGTTTCGTACATTGCATCGACGCAATACAGGCTGTACTAATTCAACCTTCGAGACAATTAAGATGAAATTTTTTTAATTCCACGACATAGGAAACAATTTTGATTGACTATTATTTGTAAATTTGTAAAATCAATAAATATTTTGTTTAAAAATTATTATACTTAATATATATTTCTTATTTTTACAACAAATTAACATATTAAAAATTCGGAAACTCATTCGTTTAAATCGCCGCCATCTTAGAACTTTGTTATTTCTAAAAATGCTAATATCTTCTCCTGGCTTAACCAGGTCGACAACGCTGTAATCTTAATCGAGAAGGCGTTGTCTTATCTGGTTTAGCAAAGATTGATCTCGATTTTTTTCATGTTAATCTCATTTCCTTTGACATTTGTTAACAAATATGTGTCAGTCATTTGTTTATGAAATCCAAACAAATCAAATCCAAACATTTTTATCCCTATGCACATCTACACCCACTTTTCTCTGTTCATAACCCCCTCACTCCTCTTCATCTCAAGGTATTTAAATCCTAGTAAAGAGCTCCTTAAGATCATCCCTCTTACTAAACTATTCCTTTCCAGCCCTGACTTGTTTAATTATATTACTTTGTAAAAACGGTCAACGCATCAGATTATTCAATAGCTATATACGGCCGTAAAAAATTCACAAGAATCTTGACCTTGATCGCATATTGGGTAGTTGTTATGACATGTTACTTGGTGACTTCAACGACAGAACTAGTCGTTGGACTAATGCAACACTCCGCTGAGCAAGTAATGACTATCTTATTCACAAACCACCAACCCTCATCTATCATTGCTCCACAACCAATTTTCTCCTCAAAATTTTACTGCTTAATAAGATATGGTTGTTGAAACCCATCTGCACTCAGCAGTCGCGCCAACCACAGACCACATCTCATGACCTAATTCGTTGTTGGATAGAGGAAGATGCGTTGCTTAGAAGGAGGTTTCACTTTGATTCCATCAGAGTGCCATTATTTCAAGCAGCTAATGACTCTACCTTATAATTGGTAATGAAAGTTTGACCGAATTTAAAGCCTACCTCGCTCCTCAAGCAGCCGCGCTCATCTCGACTATCTATAAAGGTCGCATATACAATCCACTCCAACAAATCTAAAGGTCCTGGCTAAAATGCTACACCTTCCCAATATCTCTCTGTTTCTGCCAGACAGGCCCTCTCGAATGAATACTAAAGCACTCGATATAGGTTCTAACTGAGAAGAAATAGGGCGCGCATTGCTAGCCTTAACCCTTCTGTCTTCATTTTGGAAGATATTCAAGAAGGATAAGTATGTCTGTTGGAAGGAATAGAGCATAAGGTTGAATTGGTAGTATAGGCATTGTAAAAGTTTTAGGGGAGTCACTATATCAACATAATTATGAAATCAATCAATCACCCCAACCAATAACGCCTTGGTAAGATTTCAAGAGCTGGGATCTATCTGTTACAGATATCCTTAACTCCTGGCCACCTCCAAATCTCAAACGCCGCTCTCCACTCGGGCCTGTCAGCTTTTGACAGATAGTCAGAGAAAGTAGGTCGTCATAACAATGATATTAGCATCCCAATCTGACATTGCTAGCATAAATATCAGTCGTCGTGTATTTTTACCGAAAAAGAAATCGATTACATGTGTTAAAGATCTGCGGCCCATTTCGATTTAATACTTCTTCATTTCGATTTACGTAAAATGCGCTTGCGCGTAAAATTTGCGACCATCCAAGTAGGCGAAATTTAATCACACCAAGTTTTTATGGGTACGTAAAAGATCGCTCGGTCCATTCAGCATTAGGTGAAGGGCATCAGTTTTGTAAGAGGGAATAGTCATCAACTCGCTGTAGCTGTTTTCCTTGACTTTTCTGCTGCATTTGACAGCATCTCCAATCATTTTGCTATCTTTTCTCTCAGGTCCTTCGGGTTGCCTCCAAGAATTGTTTACAGGGTGGAGATATTGCTGTACACAGGCGATTCTTCAATGAAGACGACCATGATGCGCGTCAGTTCTACACTATTACGGGTGTGCCTAAAGGCTCCCCACATTCTCCAATCTTGTATCTTGCTGCCAACATTGAACTTAAAACTTTAACGTGATCAACATCTTCTGGTATACGCTGATGATACGACAGCTCTGTTCTGTGGACGCAATTGCAAAATGTAGATTCGGACATCAGCCTTTTCTTTTTAAGATTAAAAGAAAAGTTAACCAAATCAAATCTTATTTTGACCTCCTCGCAATCGCAAGTGTCGTTTTTCATGGCGCCCTTGCCATTTAGAAAAAATTAAAGAGACCAGTACTCTTAGCTTTATCTTCCATAATTATAATCAACCACTTCTTAGCTTCACAAGTCAAGTAAAAAATCAGGGGTTCACCATTTCGGTGAAGTGATAAGCGAAAGCTGACATGTATAGACTCAAAGGTATCCTGAAGAAAGCTAGGTGGGCACTTAAACGGGCACGGCATCTGTAATTTGAGTGGAAAAACCAAGTGCGCATCTGGGTTAATTGGGCTAGTTCGTGATTAGTCTTCTTGTCCTGAGGACGTTCCCCAGAGCAAAGACAAAGGTTTTTTAGCTCCTTATCTCGCGATCCTGAGAATAGTCTGCCTCGAATGGATTCTTCGGGGGAGGAATGAAAGACAATGGGTGATTCAATCAGAGGCGCGACGTGTTGGATTGGCTAGAGGGCTCAGATACCGTTAGATTAATGACCGTGATATATATATATATATGGAAACTTAATATTGATCACTTTTTTTATAATCTACATGATTTTCTTGCTTTTTCAAGGTTGTTTCAACTTTATTGATTTTTTTAATCGGTTATCTAGTTTTTAAGAAAATCTTTATTTATTTAAAATCTAATATAATTATTGATTTTTTATATATTACTAATTATCATTATTAATAATTTATTTGTGGTATAAAATACGTAACCTCTGATTGTTTATCTGAATTATTTTAATTAATTTGAAACTGGTTTGTAACCATGACAATCTGACTTTCATTATTAATACAGGCTCAATGATCTGTGTTCAAAATGATGTTTACATTTGATATGTTCTTGTCTTTAATAGTTTGCTATACGAGCTTTATTGCTCTATATGCTATTGTATATTATCAGCTGAGAGATAGAAGAAAGGACACTAAACAAAGAAAAAATGAGGTTGTTGAACGTAGCAATAAGCAGACAATGACACCTTTTAGCTACACAGAAGAATACATAAGTAATAAAGATGATTTGTTTGGATTTGATAAACCAATGTCTGACACAATTTTGTTAACAAATGCCAAAGGAAGTAAGATTAGCATTCAAAATAATCGAGATCAATCTTGGCTAAACCAGATAAGAGAACGCCTTCTCGATTTAGATTACAGCGTTCTTGACCTGGTGAAGCCAGGAGAAGACATTAGCATTTTTAGAAATAAAAAAGTTCTTAGATGGCGTCGATTTAAACAAACGAGTTCACGAATTTTTAATATGTTAATTTGTTGTAAAAATAAGAAAAATATATATAAACAATAATAATATTTTCAGATAATTCATTGCTTTTAACATTTTCAAATAATAGTCATTCAAAATTGTTTTCTATGTCGTGGAATTAATAAAATTTCACCTTAATTATCTAGAGGGTTGAATAAGTACTGTCTGTGTTGCATCGATGTATTGTAGGAAACAGATAGATGTGGACTCGGCCATTCGTTTTCTTAATTTCAACCGCGATTTCGATATTATGTAGTCAATTTTTCGATTTAATTATTTACATATCAATGTATTTACACAATGTATCCTTTCGGATACATCGTATATTACTCAGTAGTTAATTCAAAAAAATTGATTTTTATTTCTAATTTTCATTTTATATTTTTAATTTATCTAAATAAACTTAAATAAAATCTTATATCACTTAAAAAAGTTTGGGAGATTAAACAATTCAAATCAGCTAACTAAGACTACGTATTTAATATAATTGTAAAATAAGCAAAACATAATAATGCTTAATCAAAATTGAATAATTAAATAATAAAGTAAATAATTGTTTTAAGACTTTTTATATTTAGGTCAATTTTAAATAAAAAAAGTGAAATTTAAAATAAACTTCATTTTTATGAATTGATTAATAAATACCAGACGTTGTAACAGAATAAGAATTAGAGATCATCAGGAGAAACCGCTATGCTATCATGTTTCTGCCCCTAACTCCCATACCCAACATAGCAGCGGGGCCAAATACATGCTAATGATTTATTTCCTCTGATAAAACTATCTAGTATCTTATTCTAATACAAAGTATATTATTTATTATCCATCCATAAAAATTTCCCCTTTAGAGTTTAAATTTATTCTTTTATATTATTGTGTTGATTTATATATTTTACTATTTTCTGCTTGATGTTATTTTTATAGTAACCTAATTTAAAATATGTATCTATTAAATTACTTAAATGATTTTGAAGAAAGCCAATATCATTACATATTGTTGCAATTCTTAAAATTTCATTATTTAATGTATTATATTTTATATTATATGGTATGCATGTATGCTCATGCAAAAATATGTTTTTTTTTGTAAATTTAAATGTCATCTTTACGATATAAATTAATAGTAGTTTTAATTGATGTTAATTTTATGCTCATATCAAGATATATACTTTCTTTGTCATCAATATTGGTTTTGTTAAGAATCAGGCTTTCTGGATAAATTTGTTAGCTTATTGAATAAAAATTGTTAGAATTAAATACACATATATCATCAATGTATCGAAACATATATTTCATATATTTATATAGTTTAGATTTAGTTTTTACACAGTTATGAACAAATTCATATTCTATAAAGCTTAAAAACAAGTCAGCTATAATTGGGCTACTATTACCTCTCATTGGAACACCTTTTACTTGTCTAAATATAGATGTCCCTACTTTTAAATAATTTCGATTTATCAAAATATTTAAGGATTCGATTAATTCAATTTTATCAATATATTTATATTTACTTGATGGTTTAATTTTTGTTAGATAGGCGTTATAGTTATTGTAACATATATATGTATATCTCTTTCCGAATATAAGATTAATTAATGTTACTAACGCTTCTTTAATATCTACTAAATCTAGATTAGTATAAAGCGTACTAAAATCGTATGTATTTATATTTTGAAAGTTTATTCCTTTTGTCTGTTCTAAAAATTCTTTTGTAGAATTAATACTAAAATGGTGTTTATACCAGTATTAATTTCAATTACTTTACAATATTTTAAAGTGTGCTTAAATTAATTTAAGTATTTTATTCATATGGACAGAAAGTGGTTTTAATGTACATTTAAACGCACTACATATGAACCTAGGTTTTATTGGATTTTTATGTAATTTTGGATTCCAATATAAAATAGGAATAGTTTTATTATCTGATTCAACCTGTATACCCTTTTTATACATTATAGAACAGTGACTTGTAATAATTGTTTCTAAACTTAACTCACTACCTTCATATGTTGGATTTACATTTAAATCATTAGAATTAATCTTTCATTAGTAAATCATAATAATGCTTTTTGCGTATGAAGACAAAGTTATTAGTAACTTTATCAATAGTTGTTATAATACAGTTATCCTTTAATATAGTAAGTTCTGTATAGATATCTTTATTAATTTTATCTTTCCTTTTATAATTGTTTGATATTTTCATTTTATTTTAAATTTTATCAAATATATAATCTTTCTAAATGTTTATCTTAGATATATTCGAGCTTTCACTATTAATCACCTTACCAAAGTAAACATTTAAGTCATCATATAACGAATCGTAAATTTTATTTTAGTCGTTGTTATTATTTAATCTATATTCATACCCTTTTGATAGCAGCTTTCTTTATTCACAATTTTCAATTAATTCTATATTATAGGTACATATATGTTCATTTATTTTTATCAAAACTAAAACTTTTACAATTGCATTCTGTTTTCATTATGTTTCTAATATTATCGTTACATATTTATTTTAATTCTTTATTATAATTACAAATTTTTGGTCCTAATTGTGGTAGGAGTTTATACCTTATTTTAGGAATATATTTACTTAAATCGTACCCTATTATTTCTTTACTTTTAGAATTATTTAAAAGTCCGGCTATATTTATGTCAACTATACATTTATTAATGAAGTTTTTGTTTAATTTATACATTCTATTGTTATTATTAACATTTATTGTACGATTATAGTATTTTGTATTACAATAACTGTCTATTATACAACTTAGCATATCATAATCGTTATTTAATTTTTGATTTATTGAACATATGTTATTTTTAGAAAAACTTCTTATATTTACATACAGATCTTTCAGCTTATTATCTCTTAAAAGTTGTTTTAATATTTCTAATTGTTTATTTATATACATATCATATTTAATATTTTTAACTCTATTTTTCTTATTCTTTTTATCACCATTACTTCTTGGTTTGCGTTTAACATGATTATTATAATATAGTTGTTTATTATGTACTATACTACTTCTGCCAATGCCTTGTACCTCGTCATTCAATCCTAATGGGTACATGGAATAAAGCGTTTTAATCCAAAAATCTTTTTTTTATAGTTTTTGATTTAATGGTTCGAGCTGTTTCGTACATTGCATCGACGCAATACAGGCTGTACTAATTCAACCTTCGAGACAATTAAGATGAAATTTTTTTAATTCCACGACATAGGAAACAATTTTGATTGACTATTATTTGTAAATTTGTAAAATCAATAAATATTTTGTTTAAAAATTATTATACTTAATATATATTTCTTATTTTTACAACAAATTAACATATTAAAAATTCGGAAACTCATTCGTTTAAATCGCCGCCATCTTAGAACTTTGTTATTTCTAAAAATGCTAATATTTTCTCCTGGCTTAACCAGGTCGACAACGCTGTAATCTTAATCGAGAAGGCGTTGTCTTATCTGGTTTAGCAAAGATTGATCTCGATTTTTTTCATGTTAATCTCATTTCCTTTGACATTTGTTAACAAATATGTGTCAGTCATTTGTTTATGAAATCCAAACAAATCAAATCCAAACATTTTTATCCCTATGCACATCTACACCCACTTTTCTCTGTTCATAACCCCCTCACTCCTCTTCATCTCAAGGTATTTAAATCCTAGTAAAGAGCTCCTTAAGATCATCCCTCTTACTAAACTATTCCTTTCCAGCCCTGACTTGTTTAATTATATTACTTTGTAAAAACGGTCAACGCATCAGATTATTCAATAGCTATATACGGCCGTAAAAAATTCACAAGAATCTTGACCTTGATCGCATATTGGGTAGTTGTTATGACATGTTACTTGGTGACTTCAACGACAGAACTAGTCGTTGGACTAATGCAACACTCCGCTGAGCAAGTAATGACTATCTTATTCACAAACCACCAACCCTCATCTATCATTGCTCCACAACCAATTTTCTCCTCAAAATTTTACTGCTTAATAAGATATGGTTGTTGAAACCCATCTGCACTCAGCAGTCGCGCCAACCACAGACCACATCTCATGACCTAATTCGTTGTTGGATAGAGGAAGATACGTTGCTTAGAAGGAGGTTTCACTTTGATTCCATCAGAGTGCCATTATTTCAAGCAGCTAATGACTCTACCTTATAATTGGTAATGAAAGTTTGACCGAATTTAAAGCCTACCTCGCTCCTCAAGCAACCGCGCTCATCTCGACTATCTATAAAGGTCGCATATACAATCCACTCCAACAAATCTAAAGGTCCTGGCTAAAATGCTACACCTTCCCAATATCTCTCTGTTTCTGCCAGACAGGCCCTCTCGAATGAATACTAAAGCACTCGATATAGGTTCTAACTGAGAAGAAATAGGGCGCGCATTGCTAGCCTTAACCCTTCTGTCTTCATTTTGGAAGATATTCAAGAAGGATAAGTATGTCTGTTGGAAGGAATAGAGCATAAGGTTGGATTGGTAGTATAGGCATTGAAAAAGTTTTAGGGGAGTCACTATATCAACATAATTATGAAATCAATCAATCACCCCAACCAATAACGCCTTGGTAAGATTTCAAGAGCTGGGATCTATCTGTTACAGATATCCTTAACTCCTGGCCACCTCCAAATCTCAAACGCCGCTCTCCACTCGGGCCTGTCAGCTTTTGACAGATAGTCAGAGAAAGTAGGTCGTCATAACAATGATATTAGCATCCCAATCTGACATTGCTAGCATAAATATCAGTCGTCGTGTATTTTTACCGAAAAAGAAATCGATTACATGTGTTAAAGATCTGCGGCCCATTTCGATTTAATACTTCTTCATTTCGATTTACGTAAAATGCGCTTGCGCGTAAAATTTGCGACCATCCAAGTAGGCGAAATTTAATCACACCAAGTTTTTATGGGTACGTAAAAGATCGCTCGGTCCATTCAGCATTAGGTGAAGGGCATCAGTTTTGTAAGAGGGAATAGTCATCAACTCGCTGTAGCTGTTTTCCTTGACTTTTCTGCTGCATTTGACAGCATCTCCAATCATTTTGCTATCTTTTCTCTCAGGTCCTTCGGGTTGCCTCCAAGAATTGTTTACAGGGTGGAGATATTGCTGTACACAGGCGATTCTTCAATGAAGACGACCATGATGCGCGTCAGTTCTACACTATTACGGGTGTGCCTAAAGGCTCCCCACATTCTCCAATCTTGTATCTTGCTGCCAACATTGAACTTAAAACTTTAACGTGATCAACATCTTCTGGTATACGCTGATGATACGACAGCTCTGTTCTGTGGACGCAATTGCAAAATGTAGATTCGGACATCAGCCTTTTCTTTTTAAGATTAAAAGAAAAGTTAACCAAATCAAATCTTATTTTGACCTCCTCGCAATCGCAAGTGTCGTTTTTCATGGCGCCCTTGCCATTTAGAAAAAATTAAAGAGACCAGTACTCTTAGCTTTATCTTCCATAATTATAATCAACCACTTCTTAGCTTCACAAGTCAAGTAAAAAATCAGGGGTTCACCATTTCGGTGAAGTGATAAGCGAAAGCTGACATGTATAGACTCAAAGGTATCCTGAAGAAAGCTAGGTGGGCACTTAAACGGGCACGGCATCTGTAATTTGAGTGGAAAAACCAAGTGCGCATCTGGGTTAATTGGGCTAGTTCGTGATTAGTCTTCTTGTCCTGAGGACGTTCCCCAGAGCAAAGACAAAGGTTTTTTAGCTCCTTATCTCGCGATCCTGAGAATAGTCTGCCTCGAATGGATTCTTCGGGGGAGGAATGAAAGACAATGGGTGATTCAATCAGAGGCGCGACGTGTTGGATTGGCTAGAGGGCTCAGATACCGTTAGATTAATGACCGTGATATATATATGGAAACTTAATATTGATCACTTTTTTTATAATCTACATGATTTTCTTGCTTTTTCAAGGTTGTTTCAACTTTATTGATTTTTTTAATCGGTTATCTAGTTTTTAAGAAAATCTTTATTTATTTAAAATCTAATATAATTATTGATTTTTTATATATTACTAATTATCATTATTAATAATTTATTTGTGGTATAAAATACGTAACCTCTGATTGTTTATCTGAATTATTTTAATTAATTTGAAACTGGTTTGTAACCATGACAATCTGACTTTCATTATTAATACAGGCTCAATGATCTGTGTTCAAAATGATGTTTACATTTGATATGTTCTTGTCTTTAATAGTTTGCTATACGAGCTTTATTGCTCTATATGCTATTGTATATTATCAGCTGAGAGATAGAAGAAAGGACACTAAACAAAGAAAAAATGAGGTTGTTGAACGTAGCAATAAGCAGACAATGACACCTTTTAGCTACACAGAAGAATACATAAGTAATAAAGATGATTTGTTTGGATTTGATAAACCAATGTCTGACACAAATTTGTTAACAAATGCCAAAGGAAGTAAGATTAGCATTCAAAATAATCGAGATCAATCTTGGCTAAACCAGATAAGAGAACGACTTCTCGATTTAGATTACAGCGTTCTTGACCTGGTGAAGCCAGGAGAAGACATTAGCATTTTTAGAAATAAAAAAGTTCTTAGATGGCGTCGATTTAAACAAACGAGTTCACGAATTTTTAATATGTTAATTTGTTGTAAAAATAAGAAAAAAATATATAAACAATAATAATATTTTCAGATAATTCATTGCTTTTAACATTTTCAAATAATAGTCATTCAAAATTGTTTTCTATGTCGTGGAATTAATAAAATTTCACCTTAATTATCTAGAGGGTTGAATAAGTACTGTCTGTGTTGCATCGATGTATTGTAGGAAACAGATAGATGTGGACTCGGCCATTCGTTTTCTTAATTTCAACCGCGATTTCGATATTATGTAGTCAATTTTTCGATTTAATTATTTACATATCAATGTATTTACACAATGTATCCTTTCGGATACATCGTATATTACTCAGTAGTTAATTCAAAAAAATTGATTTTTATTTCTAATTTTCATTTTATATTTTTAATTTATCTAAATAAACTTAAATAAAATCTTATATCACTTAAAAAAGTTTGGGAGATTAAACAATTCAAATCAGCTAACTAAGACTACGTATTTAATATAATTGTAAAATAAGCAAAACATAATAATGCTTAATCAAAATTGAATAATTAAATAATAAAGTAAATAATTGTTTTAAGACTTTTTATATTTAGGTCAATTTTAAATAAAAAAAGTGAAATTTAAAATA
>WNNJ02003175.1:0-42325 GCA_012934845.2 Pomphorhynchus laevis
TAACATAAGTCTTGGTTATTATAATTCTTACAATATTATTTTCCTGAAGAAGGCCACTAGTTGGTCGAAAGCTTGAATAAAACGATATCTTTGTGTTTCCGGTTTGACTTAAAATCCGAGTATTAATATATACAAGTATCCGTCAAAGGATCCCGGAGCTGATTTGAATAAATAATCTAAACTATATATATATATATATATATATATATATGAAGACTTAAAATTGATCTCTTTTTGACTTCATGACCTACATGTTTTTCTTGCATTTTCACGGTTGTTTCAACGTTATAGATTTTTATCGGTTATATACTTTTTAAGAAAATCTTTAACTTTCGCTAATACTGACGAAAGAAATAAAGAAATACTGACGTATTTCTTTTGACATTCAAATCATGTTTTTTTGAAAATATTAGAATGTAAGTGATCATATCTCAAATATCAGATTAGCTAACTGAGTCAACGTATTTTATACTGTATATAAATTAAAAAATATAAATAATGAATAATTATACAAGGTTTTATACAATTTAAATTTATATCAAGTTATAATTTAAAATTAAAATTTTAAATAAAAATTATTTCTTATGAATTCACTAATAAATGTCATACGATGTATAAGAATTAGAGGTAATCAGAAAGAACTCTAAACTCATAAATTACAAACAAGAAAATATAAAAAAGATGAACTAGGTTTTTATGTACTTTTCAGAGGCATTATGGGAATGTATGTATGTTTACTTCACGATTTTTGCTGGCATGATATTCTAAATCGGAATGACAGAAATTTGTTTCTTATTCAATATAAAGCGATCTACCAAAGCTGGTGGATTATGTTGTGATCGTTCTATATACTTTTGATTGATTTACTTTCATTTTATAATGATGTAATCAGCATTTCGCCTGATGATTTATGATCAGATAAATGAACAATCATATAATTATTCAATAAAACAAATTATATTTTTAACGCCAAGATGTCGTGATCTTGTTTGTAATTAAAACATAAACTCTTTGTTTTCTAGATGTTGAATAAAACCTTCTAAGGTCGTTTTCTTGTCACAATTTATTCTAAAGTAAAGATCCGTCAGTGCTCGATCAATCGCCGGATCAAGAGAATACTGCACGCGAGTGGCGTCACTGGTTCAAGCGATTTGAAGCTTTCCTTGGATCAATTGAATCTACCACTGACGAACAGAAGCTAAATCTTCTTGTCAATCACGTATCATCGTCGGTTTATGATTTGATCGATGGATGTGTTACATATGCTACAGCAATCGAATCCCTCTCATCGGCATTTGTCAAAGATCGTAGCGACGTTTATTTGCGACATCAACTACGTAGCGCAGTACAAGAGTCTGATCAATCAATCGACCAGTTTATCTGAGTTTTTGAATCCCTCGGAAAACAGGTACAGTTTGAAGCGGTCAATGCAGACGAACACCGGGACATGTTTCTACGAGACACATTTGTCGCTGGCATTTCCTCGATGGCAATCAGAGAACGTTTGTTGGAGAGTACAGTGTTGGAAAATTATGATGCATACAAGTTGGCTTGGGCAATCGAAACCGCCCACAAACAAGCAACGACTTTCTCTAGATCAAATAGACAACCAATGTTGGAATCAGCAGAAGAACATCCGTCAGTCAGTAATGTTGACAGCGTGTGTCCAACCGACGGATGTTCTGTGGATGCAACTCAAGTGGATATGTGTTCAACAATCCATCAGAATCGGAACTGCTATTTTTGCGGCAAGCCATACCACAATCGTACATCGTGTCCTGTACGTAACGCTCGTTGTGGAAACTGTGACAAACAAGATCATTTTGACAAGGTTTGTCGATCGAAACATGTTCCATCTACATCCGTTATAGCTGGAACATTTTGCTCAAGCAACGAAAGATCACATCCACTACAACATATCTTACAAATGGGTGGATTGAGTCTACATGCGTTGATGGATACAGGCAGCTCTATTAATATTATGCGCGAGAACGTTGTTGCTAACTGCAAGCTGAAAACACATTCGGCAAACATGCCTGTCCGCATGGCATCGTCTGTTTTTTAGGTAAACTTGCGAAAGTTTGTTTACGCTACAATTACACTAGATGGACGGATATACGAGAACGTTAAATTCTTTACTTTGTCTAACCTTGTCGCTCAAATAATATTAGGGATGCCTTTCATGAAACGTCATTCTTCAATTACGATGCGATTTGACGGTACCAAGAACCCTTTAATCGTTGTTGTATCTGCTTCTGCCATGAGTATATATCTCACATCACTATTCTCATATTTGTCTTCCAATGTGAAACCTATAGCTATTGCGTCACGGCGAAGAACTCCAGAAGATTCAGACTTCATTGAAAGCGAGGTTCAACGTCTCTTAAAGGATGATATTATCGAACATAGTATATCTCCTTGGCGCGTTCAAGTTGTGCTTGTGAAAGATAAACGTAAACTAACTCGAATAATAATTGATTACAATGTGACCATCAACCAGTTTACTTGTTTGGACGCTCACCCATTACCAAGGATTGACGACTTAATCGACAAGTTCGCTTCCTACAAGTACTACAGTGTTTTGGATCTCAAGAGCGCGTACCATCAAATTCCAATCAGGGCTGATAAAAAATGTTATACCGCATTTGAAGCACATGGATGTCTATATCAGTTCTGCCGCATGCCGTTTGGGCTTACAAATGGTGTTGCAGTGTTCCAGCGAATAATCTCGGAGATCATTGAGACCGAAAAATTAAAAGACACCTTCGCATACCTGGATGATGTTGTAATCGCTGGAAGTACAATCAAAGCGCATAACCATAACCTTCAACGATTCGTAGACGTAGCAAAACGTTATAATATTACTCTGAACAGATCCAAATGTCAATTTGGTGTCTCCACAATAAGAATTCTTGGTTACCAATTGAGTGAACAAGCTATTTGCCCGGATCCTGATAGGGTCAAAGCAGTAATTGATCTAGCGATACCCAAGGATATTTCTAGTTTAAAAAGTGTATTGGGGTTATTCTCGCATTATTCAAAATGGATAAATCATTATTCTGAGATCGTGCATCCCCTTACACAAACAACATCATTCCCTCTATCCGAGAAAGCTGTAAATGCGTTTGCGATAATCAAGGAAAGGTTACGCAATGCGACGTTAACAAAGATTGACTTTTCACTTCCCTTTGTTGTAGAGACAGATGCGTCAGACTTTGCTATAGGTGCCACTCTTCGCAAAAATCTTAACCGATCGCCTTCTTTTCCAGGACCCTCGATAAAAGCGCAAAGAAGTATTCTTCTGTCGAAGAGGAAGCGCTAGCGATAATCGAAGCTATCAGGTTCTGGCGTCATTATCTGGCAGGTCGCCAATTTACAGTCATTACCGATCTACGTTCAATTTCGTTCGTTTTCTCACAGTCGTCTCGCGGCAAAGTTAAAAACGATAAATTAACTAGATGTAGGCTCGAACTATTTGAATATCAATTCGATATTTCTTATCGGCGGGGTGTGAATAATGAAGCAGCCGATGCTCTCTCAAGACATGTCATTAGCGCTGTCACTTCTCCAAATCATCTCAATGAGCTTACCGATCTTCATTCGAAAATGTGTCATCCAGGTATCTATCGACTTTGGCACTTTATTCGGAGTCGAAATTTACCTTTTTCGATCGACCATGTGAGATTGGTTTCGAATAGGTGTCAAAGCTGCGCAAGATTAAAACAAAAGTTCTTCAATCCTCCAGCAGGAAAGTTGATCAAGTCAACTCAACCATTTGAGATGCAATCTTTAGATTTTAAAGGGCCCTTGCCTAGTACAAATAAAAATCGCTTCCTGCTTACAGTTGTTGATGAATACAGTCGATTTCCATTTGGATTCACATGTTGTGATACATCAACGACTGTCGTAATGAAATGTTTGGATCAACTGTTCTTGATATTTGGCACCCCAAATAGCATACATACCGATCGAGGATCTTCACTCACATCATTTGCTTTCTGACAATATCTGCTTCAGCATGGAATTTCGTTAACACATTCAACTCCATATCATCCGACTTCTAATGGTCAGGCCGAGAGATTTAACGGCATCATATGGAAAGCGATAGCTCTGCGATTGGACGGAATGAAGCTACCAATATCAAATTGGCAATTGGTTTTACCAGAAGCTCTTCACTCTTTAGGATCCTTACTCTGCACTGCTTCGAATGAAACGCCACACAATAGAATGTTCACATACCAACGTCGTTCATCAAAAGACACTTCGCTTCCAGATTGGTTGGTTAATTTAAGTGACGTGTATGTCAAACGTTGTAATCGTATCCATAAATTTAGCCCCCTAGTCGACCGGGCTAAATTAATTCATTCCAACCAAAATTATGCTCTTGTACGGTACGCAAATGGTTATGAAAGTTGGGTGTCTACGCAACATTTAGCGAGAGCCCCGCCTCTCGATGATAATTTAGCGAACGAAAGCGAAATTATGGGACAGCCGAAGGAATTTGGGGCTACGTATCCAGCAAGTCAGGAGAAATTGATCCACTAATCCAGGAAAACGAAGTTTGCAAAGCGGAGATAGCTGCTGATCAAACTAATGAACGACATGACGTAGGAGAATCTCCAAATGAAATCGAATCATTCACAGTGCGTCGTTCAGGGAGGAATAGACGGACCCCGAAGTACTTGGACAATTATTCTCTGGAGGGATGAATGTCGTGATCTTGTTTGTAGTTGAAACATAAACTCTTTATTTTCTAGATGTTGAATAAAACCTTCTAAGGTCGTTTTCTTGTCACAATATATAAGATAAGATAAGGCCTATAAGATAAGTGGATGTCCACGTAATTTAGTGTTCATGCGTATTAAGAGAGAGAACATATTACCGGATCATGTTAATCATGCATTGCACATTAATCGACAAGAAGGTCACTTAATGATCTGATTGAATATAATGAGCGCATATTTAGACGACTTAACCGCTACTAAGAATACTTTTTAACATAGAGTGTTGAATAAAAGTAGGAATGATTCAATTTTCAATTCACTGAGACTTACGGTAATCATATCGAAAGTACAAGTTGATCTAGCACATATAATCTCAATATTTCTCTTGTGCTTAGGATACCCGAAACTACGTCTCTAAAATCCTTATTCCAGACCTAATGTACAACCTATCAAATCATGATATTCCTGACCGAAACTATGACCAGATATTCCTGATCAGAACTACGACTTTAAAATCATGAAATTTCATATTAAACTACACATTTCAAATCACGATATTCCTAACCGGAACTACGACTTTATGATCACGATATTTCATATCGAAACTTTCAAATCGCGAAATTCCTAACCGAAACTACGACTTTCAAATCACGATATTCTTGACCGAAACTACGACTTTCAAATCACGATATTCCAGCCCTATCAAAATCCATGGAGAGTTTATCAAATAAGTTATTTTCACAGACTAATTACATATGCCCCTACAAGTACATTTCGTACTATTAATAATTAAATAGTTTTCTGTTGATCCTGGCGTGAATGTATCTATATCAGACTAGAATTTGTTGGTCAATGTTATTAACAATACGACTGTAAACCTTAATCTTATAGGCATACATCAACGCTTTTGACATATAACTCAGACAAGATTGATCCCAAAAATCGATTCTAGCGTTACAACACTACATATATAAATCCATCAGCCAATACAGCAGCGTACTAGATAATTAATAGTAATTTATTTATTTAACATGGTGAATGCGTACCAGTTGCACCCTTACAAGTCCACTAATTATTAAAAAACAAAAGTCGAGCAGATAAATTAGTTAAATTGTTTAAATATGATCGAATTTGGCGTTTGAAGCTCGACATGGAGGTTGATTGGCGTATATGTATTGGCAAATGTTTCCACGAGAGAGCAGCAGTCACGAGAAAAACGGAATTCAAAGGAGGTAGAGTAGTTTGGGGCATGCAAAAGAAGTGAATTACGGGAAAGCAAGGAACAGTAAACAGGACGATAATTATCAAGTAAAGTACGGTTAAGAAAGTAAAGGGTATGCAAAGTTATAAGGCGGAAAGCAATGAGAATAAGACGAATTTGAACACGACAATAAATGGTAGACAAATCGAGTGAAGACAGATGGCAAATCGAGGGAATCAAGATGAGGAATCGTCCGTAGTAAATTGTAGGCTAAAGGCCAAAGAACATAAGTAATCATATAATCACAATCCAAAGAAGTTTTAGAAGATCATAGATATTGGATTGCTAGTCAATGATCTGTAGGATATTGGCGCGATTTTCTATATAGCTTCGCGTTTAATTTTATAAGCAAAAAAATCTTATCACAATGGTCGATATCTACCAAATCATGACTATAAATATACAACGTATTCTTAACGGTTTAATATTAGCATCAGTATCCATGATACTTACATACCTGATATTTATAGGTATTCATAATCAAGGAGGTATTGGCGGTTGGCTTATCTTCTCTAGTTCATTTATATACTTTTTGTTACTTACTCTCAGTTTTTACGCCTACTATATATTCAACCTTTGGTGTGCATGTGGTAAAACTAATATGAGGCCTGAAAAGATATCGCTACTTAGAAATATACTATGCATAGCCCTGGGTGCTGTTCATCTTTTAACTATCGGATTCATGTGTGATTTTTGGAATATTATGAGCATAGTCAGAAGGGTGCTAAATTGGGTACTACTGCGTAGAAACAATAAGCTAATGCACGCAATACAAAAGAATGTCAAATGCTGTGGTTTAAACTCATACTTGGATTGGTGGTATTTTGCACCACCGGCAAATGATTGGCTAGATGTGCCAATCCCGTTTTCGTGCTGCAGAGATGGAAATCCATGTTACATTACTCGGAATCGAAGCATTCGACAAACCGAAAGATTCATTTATACTGTGGGCTGCCTAAATTCATTAAGTCTATTGTTAAAGCGGATCTACGATATATTCTTTGGAATTCTGTTTGCATATACCGCTTTTGTGTTTATACTGCTAGGGTACTATGTATTTTTAACTATTAAACAAGCTATTAAGAAATGAGAAATTAATTCAGCTTTATTCAAATCTGAATAACTTGAACGTCTTTCCTAACTTTCGCGGTAAGCGAAAATCGTAGTAAATATATACCGTAATTATTTTTTAAAGCTAACTGATATTAGTTTTAGCCATGATTATTCGATAGGCTCTATTAAATTTAATAAATAAATAAAGATTTTTTTAAATTATATTAAATTAAAGCGACAATGCACTTGATAACTTTTTAAGATAGAATTGCGTTTTTAATCGTGACCGAAACATAACTAGCAGACATTATTTTTTAAATTATTTTAACTTGATTTAAATTATATAAAATCTTAAAACAATTATCTATTTTATTATTTTATTATTAAATTTTGATTTAGCATTATTTTGTTTTGTTTATTTTATAATAATATTAAATACGTAGACTCAGTTAGCTGATTTGATAAAATATTTTATAAAATCATATGTGCATTAATAATATTGAAACTTTGACTGGAAGAAATTACGCACATTTTAATAGGACATGATATTAAAAACTGTAAATTATTTATTTTAGAACATATTATCGAAGAAAACATTTCAATATTAAATCAAAAACTATTAGAAAAAGAAGATTTTTGGATTAAAACGCTTAATTCCATGTACCCATTAGGATTGAATGACGTGGTACAAGGAATTGGCAGAAGTAGTATAATACATAATAAACAACTATATTATAATAATCCGGTTAAACGCAAACCAAGAAGTCATGGTGATAAAAGGAATAGGAAAAATAGAGTTAAAAATATTAAAAAAGATATGTATATAAATGAACAATTAGAAATATTAAAACAATTTTTAAGTGATAATAAGCTAAAAGATCTTTATGTAAATATAAGAAGTTTTTCTAAAGATATCATATGTTCAATAAATCAAAAATTAATTAACGACTATGATAGGCTAAGTTGTATAATAGACAGTTATTGTAATACAAAATACTATAATCGTACAATAAATGTAAATAATAACAATAGAAAATATACATTAACCATAAACTTCATTAATAAATGTATAGATAACATAAATATAGCCGGACTTTTAAATAATTCTAAAAGTAAAGAAATAATAGGGTCAGATTTAAGTAAATATATTCCTAAAATAAGGTATAAACTCCTACCACCATTAGGACGAAAAATTTGTAATTATAATAAAGAATTAAAATCAATATGTAACGATAATATTAGAAACATAATGGAAACAGAATGCAATTGTAAAAGTCTTAGTTTTGATAAAATAAATGAACATATATGTACCCATAATCTAGAATTAATTGAAAATTGTGAATTAAGAAAGCTGCTATCGAAAGGGTATAAATATAGATTAAATAACAACAACGACAAAAATAAAATTTACAATTCGTTATATAATAACTTAAATGATTACTTTAGTAAGCTGATTAATAGTGAAAGCTCGAATATATCTAAGATAAACATTTGGAAAGATTATATATTTGATAAAATTAAAAATAAAATGAAAATAACAAACAATTATAAAAGGAAAGATAAAATTAATAAAGATATGTATAAAGAACTTACTAAATTAAAGGATAACTATATAATAACAACTATTGATAAAGCTAGTAATAACTTTGTCTTCATATGCAAAAAGCTTTATTATGATATACTAATGAAAGAGGTTAATTCTAATGATTTAAATGTAAATCCAGCATATGAATGTAGTGAGTTGAGTTTAGAAACAATTATTACAAGTCACTGTTCTATAATGGATAAAAAGGGTATAAAGGTTGAATTAGATAATAAAACTATACCTATATTATATTGGAATCCAAAATTACATAAAAATCCAATAAAACCTAGGTTCATATGTAGTGCGTTTAAATGTACATTAAAACCACTTTCTGTTTATATGAATAAAATACTTAAAGTAATTAAAGCACATTTTAAAAAATATTGCAAGATAATCGAAATTAATACTGGTATAAAACACTATTTCAGTATTAATTCTACAAAAGAATTTTTAGAACAGACAAAAGGAATAAATTTTCAAAATATAAATACATACGATTTTAGTACGCTTTATACAAATCTAGATTTAGTAGATATTAAAGAAGCGTTAGTAAAATTAATTAATCTTATATTCGGAAAAAGATATACATATATATGTTATAATAATTATAACGCCTATCTAACAAAAATTAAACCATCAAATAAATATAAATATATGGATAAAATTGAATTAATAGAATCCTTTAAATATTTTGATAAATCAAAATTATTTAAAAGTAGGGACATCTATATTTAGACAAGTAAAAGGTGTTCCAATGGGTGGTAATAGTAGCCCAATTATAGCTGACTTGTTTTTAAGCTTTATAGAATATGAATTTGTTCATAACTGTGTAAAAACTAAATCTAAACAATATAAATATATGAAATATATGTTTCGATACATTGATGATATATGTGTATTTAATTCTAATAATTTTTATTCAATTAGTGAGCACATTTATCCAGAAAGCCTTATTCTTAACAAAACCAATATTAATGATAAAGAAGGTGTATATCTAGATATGAACATTAAATTAACATTAACTAAAACTACTTATTAATTTATATCGTAAAGATGACATATTTAAATTTACAAGAAACATATTTTTGCATGAGCATTCATGCATACCATATAATATAAAATATAATACATTAAATAATGAAATTTTAAGAATTGCAACAATATGTAATGATATTGGCTTTCTTCAAAATCATTTAAATAATTTAATAGATACATATTTTAAACTAGGTTACTATAAAAATAACATCAAGCAGAAAATAGTAAAATATATAAATCAACACAATAATATAAAGAATAAATTTAAACTCTTAAGTGGCAAATTTTTATGGATGAATAATAAATAATATACTTTGCATTAGAATAAGATACTAGATAGTTATTTCAGAGGAAATACATCATTAGCATGTATTTGGCCCCGCTGCTATGTTGGGTAGAGGAGTTAGGGGCCGAAACCTGATAGCATAGCAGTTCCTCCTGATGACCTCTAATTCTTATTCTGATACAACGTCTGTTATTTATTAGTCAATTCATAAAAATGACGTTTATTTTAAATTTTATTTTTTATTTTTTATTTTTTAACTTGATTAAAATTATAGAAAATCTAAAAACAATTATTAATTTTATTATTTAATTATTAAATTTTGATTTAGCATTATTATGTTTTGTTTATTTTATAATTATATAACAATACGTAGACTCAGTTAGCTGATTTAATTTGATTTTATTTTGAAAATGACGTTTATTTTAAATTTCAACTTTTTATTTTAACTTGATTTAAATTATATAAAATCTTAAAACAATTATTTATTTTATTATTTTATTATTAAATTTTGATTTAACATTATTTTGTTTTGTTTATTTTATAATTATATTAAATACGTAGACTCAGTTAGCTAATTTGATTTTCTGATGAGGCTAACAGAAGTTATCGAAATACGGCGATCGCGAGCAAGTAGCATGTCACTTAGAACTTGGTCACCGAAACCTGATAGCATAGCAGTTCCTCCTGATGACCTCTAATCCTTATTCTGATACAACGTCTGTTATTTATTAGTCAATTCATAAAAATGACTTTTATTTAAAATTTCAATTTTTTATTTTAACTTGATTTAAATTATAAAAAAGCTTAAAACAATTATTTATTTTATTGTTTAATTATTAAATTTTGATTAAACATTATTATGTTTTGTTTATTTTATAATTATATTAAATACGTAGACTCAGTTAGCTGATTTGATTTAATTATAGGTAGATTTAAAATTCAAAATTAGCAAAGCTAACTCAAGTTAGCTTTGGTTATACTTATTCGATGGGTTCGATCAAATTGAAATAAGCTATAAGTTTCATAAAAAATTTATTTAAAGTTAAAAATAAATTAAATATTTCAATGTTTAAAAAAGCTTATTGAAATGTTTTATATGAAAACAACATTAACTTTATAGCCAAATGCGTATTATTAAATTAACAATGTCTTTCGAATAACAATGTACAGACTAAATTTGTCTAAAATATATTTCATTTTGGACAATTAAAATCAATCTAATGTTGACCGTAACTGAAGATTTGTGTGATAATGTAAACGGGTTCACATACATTAATATAACGAACAATCAAAAATTCTAAAGATCACTACCTACAAACAGTTTGATGATATTAAAAAGAACATGTTTTGCTTATAAGCAAAATTTGTTATTTATCGTGAGACAAAGAATAATAGTCTGTACAAAGTGTAAGGATAACTTTTAAGGTAAATGTAAAATTGTATTATTAATCCCTATGGTATTATTTCATTATTGTGCTAGCCCAAATTACCTTCATATAATAAGTACCTTATATATTACCTTAAGATTTTTGTTTTTTGTTATTGTGGTCATGTAAGCGTGCGCCTTGTAAAGCTTTACATATCCGAAGCTAAGTTATTTATTTTTCTTTCCGGCAATAGATTACGTGGTCATCTTAAGTCGCCAAAGGATAACTCGCTCAGGAACGGGGCAATTCGGGCGAAAGATGATAAGTCAATGAAACCAATCAAATGGAGAGATTGTCTAAGAGCAGGTATTGGGGAGTTTAAAAAAATTACATATTTAACGTTGATATAGCTTTTCCGTTTTTTATTTATTTATTTATTTCTTGTTGGCCTCATTGTGATGCAATTATGCGCTATGCTCGTTACACATTATCTAAGCATAATAATATAATCCGTGAAATTAGTTTTTTTTAATAGTTGATAATGATCCATTATGGATTAAAAATTATTGGGAGTGGATCAAACAAAGAAGAAAAATTTTATTGATATTTCGCTAACCTCTGTTAGCATCATTAGAAAATTACTTTTTTTATCATCTTTAGAAAATTACCATTAATAATTAGTAATTTTCTGAAGATGCTATTTCTTTTTAGAGAAATATCAATAAAAAATTTCCTCTTTTCTTTGATCCAGCCACAATAATTCTTTATCAACAATGAATGGTTAAATTAATGGATCAGAAAATTCAGAATTTTCTGAAGATGCTACAGGAGGTTAGTGACATAACAAATAAAATTTTCCTTATTTTATCCAGCTCCAATAATTCTTTATCGTCAAATTAGTACTTAAATCTTAAATTTTTGCGAATTTATTTTGGATAAATGACATTTAATAATTGACATTTTCTTGAATGCACTGAATGCTGCTAATATTCAATGAACTTTTCCCAAGGAAGAAAATCGTCAGTTATTCTTTCAAATGCAAGATTATAGGTAATAACTTATTCGCAGTCAAAAAGGTTCGCTCTGTCCTCCCATCCGTTAAAGTTGTGCCAGCCAGTGATGCGGAATTACTTGGTGTACCCATCAGATGTGATTAATATCTGGATTCTGCTTTATCAAAGGCCTTGTTGCAGTTGATGCTAGCCGGCAGTCGAGTGGGTAAGCTAAACACGAGGTGATTTTTTACTGACACATTAATTAGCTAAAATTAATAATATAACGCATATAATTATATGTTTTATAATATAACGCGAATTACCTTAATGTACATATTTAAATACACTTCTTTGCTACAACCACTAGTGTTATTAAGAATATTAGGCCATCCGGTTAATTTTCTGGCTTATTGGATAAAATTACGAGCATATGGCACACAAATATCTATAATACATCTAAGCTTTTAAATATCTAAAATAAAGTTTATTGTTTTCTGTACATCCTTCCACTTTATCACCAAGTTTAAATTTGCTTCCGAAACGTTAACCGCGTATGCGATCATTGACAAACTACAAAGTTACTGTCCTGTACGCTCTCATATAACAATTATGGAGTTCTATATTCTTCTTATTGTTATAAATTAAATAGAAAGAATTATTTTTCTGATTTAATTAATATTTCCCTGACTTGCCATCAGCATAATCAGACATTGAAATAACACGTTGCTTATATACACAATAGGAAAATAAATCAGTTGAAGAATGCGGTGTGTTCTGGCCAAATTGTATTCAGTTTTGCTTTCTTCTCTTCGTAATGAAAGAAAGAAAAGAACTTTGAAGAACACTAAAGAAACAAAAGAACTTTGTTGTGCCTTTGTTTCATCGGGGACTTACACAACAAAGAATATAAAGACGATCGTATGATCGATAACTATCAAAATAAGAATAACTCTTATATCAGAATAAGGATTAGAGGTCATCAGGAGAAACTGCTATGTTATCAGGTTTGGCTCCTGTTCCTTGACCTAGCATAGCAGCGGGGGCAAATACATGATAATAACGTATTTCCTTTGTAATTTTATAACATCTAATATGTTATAATTTTATAACATATTACATTTCATATAATATTTAAAAATAACATCTTTAAAAATAAAGATAAGTACGTTTTTATCATCAATATAATTGTTCGCTTATTGAATGCTCATGCAAAAATATGTTTCTTATAAATTTAAATATGTCATCGTTACGATATAAATTAATAGTAGTTTTAGTTAATGTTAATTTAATGTTCATATCTAGATATACACCTTCTTTATCATTAATATTGGTTTTGTTAAGAATAAGGCTTTCTGGATAAATTTGTTCACTAATTGAATAAAAATTATTAGAATTAAATACACATATATCATCAATGTATCGAAACATATATTTCATATATTTATATTGTTTAGATTTAGTTTTTACACAGTTATGAACAAATTCATATTCTATAAAGCTTAAAAACAAGTCAGCTATAATTGGGCTACTATTACCACCCATTAGAACACCTTTTACTTGGCCATGCAAATGTGAGAATTTGAGAGGTTATGCGGCTCGGAATGTCGAGCCAGTTAAGGATGCGGAGGGTGTTGGAGATGTGGTCGTACTTACGAAGGCGGAAGATGACCCTAGCAGCCATGTGCAGAATCCTTTGTAGATAGTGAAATTGATATGCTGGACAGTTTACGAGAAGACTTATATATTTACTTAGTGGTTTAATTTTTGTTAGATATGCGTTGTAGTTATTATAACATATATATGTATATCTTTTTCCGAATATAAGATTAATCAAAATAACGATATATACAATATCGTTACAAATAGTTGCAATTCTTAAAATTTCATTCAACAAGGCGAACAGAAAGCTTTCAATGTATAAAACGGAAAGCGCTTACAATGTATCCCGCGCTAGCTTGTGTACTGTGAAACACGTATACAGAAAGCAATGTTCTTTTACATTGTTCTAGTGGCATTATAAAATCTAGAGGATTTCATACAACGGAACTCTTTACCAATGGCGGCATTCATAAGTTCGATGGCTATGATCGATCGGATAAAAAAGAAATATCAGAATTGAAACAGCACTGGTACGCATATGATGCAAATTTTACGGGCTCTTCGAGTATGGTATTGTTAGAAACAATTGAACCACAATATGGATATTAAATAAAAGCTCAAAAATCAAAATTATTTGTACATAAACAAAATCTGCAGCAAGCGGACGAGATGTTTTACACAACCGGGATAAGAATAACAAATGAGGGTATTCGAGTATTGCGCTTAACCATATGTACGTTGAACTTTATAAGATATCAAGTAATGTCAGGTGTACACCCGTGGCAAAAATTAGTTGACAACATATCCTCAGCGAGAAATATTGATGATAATTCAGCTTATTCGGGTTTGGTTTTCGGAGCTCAAAGCAAATGATTTCATTTGATACGAACGACTAAATGTGATCCCGCATGATTCACAAACAGACTCTAGTACATCCGTTCTAAATCATGCGCCCGATGTTTAAAGAGATCATCACACTTCGGATATCACTAGGAAGATTAGGAATAAAAAATCCAACGGAAGAAACGGCACCAATATAATTCGTGTTGAATGCTATCAGAAAGACTTGATGATATCGAGGTTGTGTCGTCCTTAATGGAAGAGCAGAACAATATGTTGAATCAGATCAGGCCGACTATCGGCAAATATGCGTTGATAAACTACATATTGTGATGGATGATGCACCAGATACCTTGAAGAAGATATTCCAATATGTTTCATGTCGAATATCACAATAATGAATTTCATGACGCACTGATCATTCGATACAATTGGTATCCAAGTGGATGTTCGCCAAATTGTATTTGTGGAGAGAGCAATTTTCGACAACACACACATTATCATGTAGACGTGGGGCCATTCCAAGAATGAGACATAAGTGTATGTTTCGGTGTTGATATTTAGCCTACATTACTTCCGGTTTCTACGGCCACGATGTTCTTACTTTCCAATACAACAAGAGAGTTCGATGCATGTCTAGACATAGTTTGTAACGACCTTTTCCGAAATAGATTGGAGTGTACATTTATCGATGTCTGCGTATTCAATAATCAAGATCTAGCCTACGACTCCAAAGAGTGATATATGTATTTCACATCTTAGAAAAAGGATTATCATCCAAATTATAAAATAACGATTAAATCAAATTAATTTTAATTGTGCATTCAACAAATGCAGATTTTCGTTTACTTACAAAACAATGTTATTTAGCTAATATTCGCGATCTTAGCTGTTTCTGTTTATGACCTCTAATCCTTATTCTGATACGTCGTATATTATAATAATAAATAATTTAAGATCAGTTATCTGATCTGATTGGTTAGCAATGTATTTGTGTTCAGAAAATAAAACGTTGAATATACAAAATGAATACTTTCTGAATAAATTGTAATATCCAAAATGTTTTAAATATTTTTAATATTAATTTAATTATCATTTAAATAAACGACATAAATAGATAAATATGTTATATTACAAAATCATATTTTTCGATAGTTGCTGCTATCATCTTACAGAATCGAATACGGTTTCTTAAGTATTTTATCCAACCAAATTTCACTTGTAGATACTTTGACTATCAAAACACATCATATTTTTGTAATACAGATAAAGCGGACCGATTTCTTAGTTCTTATTATATAAAATATTGTCTACAATAATTCAAGTCTACAATATATAAGTAGCAAAATACGATAATCAAGTTTTCGAACTTGATTAGCATTTCAAACAACTCTTCATTTGACTGTAAAATGTGCCCGTTTAATTGTAGTCTAAATTTAATTGTAAATACTCTTCCATTACTAGGAAAAGCACAATCTCAAAAGAAAATTGTTAACGATATATATGTGGTTACCTTCGCAAAAATAAGTGATTTCAAAGATGGTTCGAAAAATATATCTTTGTATCTCATTTTATCTACTTTAAACTCTATATAAATTCGCTGTGAATGATAGTAATGAATATTGAAAATCCTCGGGGATTTAAATTTCAGTAAATTGCATGAAGACAACGAATTAGAATAACGAAACTCAAGTATAGACAGATGCGTTTCTTTAGTATAACACGATTATCAAGTTATTGACTATACTAGTTTATAAAGACTTCGTTTAAAAATAAACTATGACGAAAATAAATTTCTAATTTAGGAAAGGATAAATTATAAAAGACTATAATATTTATAATATTTGTAAATTTTTCTAATATCTACAAAATGATAATAAAAGAGTCGGTAGTAAGGCTTTTAAATAACAGGCAGAGATAGACTAATTTTCTTATCTAAGTTAAAAGGTGAATTTAGTAAAATTAAATTACGAATTTCTAGATTTCAGAAAATTCTGTTTATATTTAACATCAAATAATGATGATTATTTTGCTTTCATCAGTCCTCGATAGAGACTTTGAACATATGTAAAAATACATTTCCAATCTGGTTTATCACCCATTAGCATCATATCTTCCAAATCTAATAGCTGAGCAATATCTGCTTTCGTCCTCAAACATAAAGTAGACATCAAGTTAACATTTAAAATAAACATGTATTGTATAACAAACGATAGAAACGAAATCTACAGAATACCACAATATTGATCAAATATAGATGTGTAAAATATAGATGTGATTATATCACAATATAGATGTGATTATTTTTAAAAATTTTAAAATAATTTTTTATTGATATTAAAGTTATTTATAAAACTGTAAATTATTGCCTAGTTTGACTATATAGTTTTGTTCAATTAAACGTAAATTTACTTCTCTAGAAATTTTTTACTAAATTTAATTAAAATTTAGTTGATTAGAAAATTATTTAAAATAATCTATTGGTTTTATTTCAATTATAATTGTATTCTCAAAACCCTAATAATAAGTCATTATGCCTTGCTAAGGGGTGTCCACTTTTATTAATTGTATTTATTCGTGTATTTATCGTATTTATTTGTGAGTTTATTGATTGTATTTATGCTATTTTAAGTTTTTCGAAACGATAAACATCGTGGTACAATCAAAGTCGGATACGTGATTTTGATTATCCAGTAATAATAGCGGAGGAGGTGTCCACTTTTATCAACTGTATTTATTCGTGTATTTATCGGATTTATTTGTGAGTTTATTGATTGTGTTTAAGTTTTTCGAAACGATAAAATGTAGACTAAGAGATGAAATCCATGCTGATCATTAGTTTATATCGCTAATTGCTTACATGATTTAAGTAATCAATTAAGTATAAACAAGGAAACAAAGTTATTAGATTTTAATTCCCTAATATAAAATGAACCAAAGAACTGATGAAATTTGTTTTATTTTTTTATATTTTTTATTGATATTTCGCTAACCTCTGTTAGTATCTTCAGAAAATTACACTTATATGATAATTTTATGAAGATGCTATCAGAGGTTAGCGAAATATCAATAAAAAATATAAAATATAAAAAATAAAAAAATCCTCTTTTCTTTGGTCTAGCTCCAATAATTCTTTATTATCTAATAAATTATTATCTAATAAATTATTCAAAAAAATCTATTGATTTATTTCAATTATATTTGTGTTTTAAAAACCCTAATAATATGTCATTTTGCCTTGCTAATTGCAATATATTCATAGCGAATATCATATCAGTGTTATTTAAAATTTATTATTAATCAAATAATGATTAATTATTAAAATTAGTACGAAGATTTTTAATGTCTGTTTCAAAAATATAAAACTGGCAATGATGTCGAAAAACTAATTTTAAAAGTATTGAGAGTAATTGCATATTACTTAAATAATAATTTGCAATAAAACTAAAAAATACATTAAAATATTAGATTTAACTAATAAATATACCTTTTGTATACCTTTTGAATCGATTAATATAAACAAAAACTATATTTTTCTTTTTTATATTGTAACTATAGTAAATGATATGAACAAATGCAGATTTAATTAATAAATTTGTTGTTCAAAGAAAAATATATATTTTTTAGTTACTTGATTCAAAAATAACATCCCTCCAAATTTGATAACTTTTCACTTATCTTCTATCTTTTACACGATAGAAAAGATATATATATATATCTTTTATATCTTTTATCTTCATTTTGACTCAGTCTACTATCTACAATATCAGTCTACAATAAATTCATAAAATACTAAATCATCAAATAATTTTTTAATGTTAAAATAAATAAAGATTCATTTTATTTTACAAAAGATGCATTAGTTAAATGCATCTTTAGATAATTTAGATAGTATTTAAATCAGATAACAGAGTTCACGTAGTTTATACGATATATAAATAAAAATAAAGATACATAATAAATAATTATATAAGATTTTACACAATTTATGCTTATATCAAGTTAAAATTTAAAATTGAAATTTAAAATAAAAGTCATTTTTTATGAATTGACTAATAAATCAAATACGATGTAATTACATCGTATTAATAAAAGGTCATTATAACAAATTGCTATAACATAAATTGTAATATAATATATATTTTATACAATTTATTATTATGCATATTTATGTTATTAATGTTTATTAATAGTATGTATATTAATAGTATGTAAATAATATTTTAGAAATAAGATTGTTGGGGTATCATGGCGTAATGTCACGTTAGGAATGAGTATATGAGAAAAATATGATTGTGATCAATTGATGTAAATGAAAATTGCCGTTTATATTGTGGCATAATAAAGGCTATTTGAATAAATAGCCTTTATTTTTTAAAAATAAATAACTTTATTTTTTCATATTTGAATCTATGAAAATCAAAATATAAATAAAATTTGAAATAAAGCCGAAGTTGGTAAGTAAAAATAATCGCTTTATTTCAATAAGTTCGTTTCAAAACTAAGTACTAAACAGAACTTGTTTGAAGATATAAAGAAATTAACTTATTTAAGTTTAACTTAACTCATTAACTTAAATGTTAAATGTTAAATTAAATTAAAAGTTCATTAATTAAACGATATTTTATGAATCATTTAAGAATTTTATGCACTTACTCTGCCGTGTCAAAGGCCAATTTTAAATTTGCACGTTTGTCTTTTGCTGTCAACGATGAGTAATCGAATGCATCCGGGAAAAAGGAATGGACAAGTGCACAGAATGCTAAACCATTTGCCCAACTTGATGAGTAGTTTTTGATTTCGACATTCTACAACAGCAAATTTTAACGTATCTTAAAAAGAACGCATATAATTACATCATAAGATTTTGTTCTATCGCGACACCATTCCAGAAGCATCTCCTTTGGTCCTTTTGGAACCACAGATGACCTGGTTAAAAGTACATAAAAGGCAAACGTGATACTTGGTGTAATTTAAATTTTACTTAAATTTTGGATATACGGAATGTACGTGACCACTAGTGGTGGCTATAACGGTGGTAAACTTCATTTGTAGTCGGTTTCGAAACCACTTCAAAATCTAGTTTTTAAATACGGCTTTCAAAATATATATGTTAAGCCTTATAGTTTGTAAAGGATTTCTCTTAATATATTGCAATCGGAACTTACTCTTTAATATACTCACTTTAGTTGCGATCTTACAAAATTAGGACCCATATATTTCCTAGTAAAAATTCGTATACGATTTCTCACTTTATATCCCGTTAGACAAAAAGCAAACCTTGGTTAATTAGATAAAAGCATTATAGACGTCATTTTACTCCTTACAAGAAGAATAAAAGGTTATGTAAGTAGAAAGAGGGAGAGCGAATTTCAAAGGAGATTTAACTACACGATTAAGCAGCGCCTGAACGCAGCGCTATTTAGAATAATTTCATTATTCGCTATTGGATTTCTGCTCCTAGAAAATAGGAGCATCATCCAAAATAGAAGAATAAAGAATCAAGCAAATTAATTTTAATCGAGCATTCAACAAATGCGGATTTTCGTTATCTGAAAAAACTAACTTTTTAATTTGCTAACATTCGCGATTTTGGTTAACAATGTAATTCGATGTTGCTGATTTTCTATCAATTGCAAACAACCAAAACGTTGTAAAAATTATTTGCTTTTGATATGAATTAATTCACAAATGTTGATTTCTGCGCGATCAACTTTGTCTGACAAATAACATCACATTCTGAACCTAAACTTCTTAATGTTTCTAAAACATAAAATTTATGCTAGAAAGATGCAAGCTAATTTATTCAACAAAATAAGTAAAACATAATCCTATAGGATTTGGTTTGACCACTGATAACTTTAAAGATTCGTAAACATATGTAACCACTATTTGAGTTATTATTGTTTGCTATATTTTATCTTCATATCATTAGTATTTTTTAATTTGATTTTGACTGTTTGTTCTTATATCTATTTGACTGTTTGTTTTATCTCCTAAATTTCAAAACTTTTATAGTATTGCAATTCTTATTTTAAGAATAAGAATAATAAGATAGGTATATTGAATAATATACCTGTCTTTGTTTAATAATGACGCAGTCATCATCAAAACATATTTTAAAAACAAAAGCTATCTGAACAGTATTTTGTCTATTATATTTAAATATATTATATTAATATTATCTAAGGTGAATCTTTTACAATAACGCTACATCGCAGTTAATAGATTTGAGTAATTTTATTCTAAACTCAAACAAAAACTTTACTGTTCATATAAAGCAGTAATTTATCTTCAGTTAAATAATCTGATTGATTAAAACAAAGAATCATTTCGATACTTAAAATTTCCACTTATGGATGACTTACGCTGAACCTTTACCGCTTCCGCCACTTTCGATATCTTTCTGTTGAAACATTGCAAATGCTGCTTTCGCATTGCTGGGCTTGTTGCGTCGTAAATCTTTGGGAAGACCAATTATTTTATTATTTTGAAGATATCTTTTTTACCTGACATCGATTCAACTTTAATTTGACTAATCACTAAACCACAAATCGTAAACAATATAGGCTAGAAACATAAAAAGTTCTTATATTTATACAACGCATTATATTTACCTAACTTTGCTTGTATGATTACTGAGAATTATGCTTGATGTAAATCTTTTAGCAATTTGCCGATTTTTTTACAAATTCATTAACGATAAATTTATTGTCTCAGATCTCTCTGATTTGGATCCCCTATTCCAACAACGCAAACGTCGATAAAATCAGCGTTACAGAAACAGTACAAAGAACAAAACAACAAGATATATATGTCATTTATCGACGATATGAATGCGTTTCTATGGTGAAATTAAAACAAAATCAACACGCTAATCATATGACTGCTTACTGGATATATACTTTCTATCATGATATGTGATATACAATCACCGAATCATCGTTTCGCTTAGGTAAAAGCACAATGCAAATTTGCCGATTTATTTGCATTTGTTACTGACAGCTGTAATATATATAGAGAGATAGATTATGTTTAACGTTTCGGTTATTACCGTCAAAATTGAACATCATGCTAACAGAATATCAGGACACATAGCTTCGTTACAGCATCAAATATCTGTTCAGATGAACTTAGAAAATGCGATCTCTATAATATAATCAACTGCTTTCAAAAGAAATTGCTAAAATTAGATGATAGAATTTGAAAACGAATTAAAATTAAAGTTAATCGCATTGTTATATCGTTGAGAATTGCTTTCGGGTCAAAAGTAACTTTTTTATTGCGAACC
Organism: Pomphorhynchus laevis; assembly: GCA_012934845.2. NCBI lineage: Eukaryota > Metazoa > Acanthocephala > Palaeacanthocephala > Echinorhynchida > Pomphorhynchidae > Pomphorhynchus > Pomphorhynchus laevis. The sequence goes on from WNNJ02003175.1 coordinate 22,037, forward strand.
ATCCCCGAGAATAATATATTCTCGGAGATGGTTCGCAATAAAAAAGTTACATATTGTTATGTTTAAAAGTAATTTGAATAACTTGAAATATTAAGTTTCGATATGTTAAGAATAAATTATTTTACAACACATCTTTAAATTTAATCAAAAAATTATACCAAACGTTCTAATGATATGATTTGAAAAAGATCCAGCGAAACTTTGTCAATAAAGATTTTGATTAAATTATAATATTTAAGGAAAAAGCTTAAATATCGAAACATATATTTCATATCTCTATATAATTTAGATTTATTTTTCACACAGTTAAACAAATTCCCATTTTTAAATACTTAAAAATAAGTCAGCTATTATTGGGCTAGTATTAGCTACCATTAAAACACCTTTTAATTTTTGTCTTTATTTAGACAAACACCTTGTCTAAATATAGATGTCTCTACTTTTAAATAATTTTGATTTATTAAAATATTTAAGGATTCTATTAATTTAATTTTATCCACATATTTTTTATTTGATGGTTTAATGTTTGCTAGATGGGCGTTATAGGTATAACAGATATAAGCTTAAGTACTTGTCTAAATATCGATGTCCCTACTTTTAATGTAATGTAACTATATTTGTTATAGAATATAATTGAAATTTAAAATAAAAGTCATTTTTATGAATTGACTAATAAATAACAGACCTTGTATCAGAATAAGGATTATCGGTCATCAGGAGGAACTGCTATGCTATCAGGTTTCGGCCCATATTCATCGACCAAACATATCAGCGGGGCCAAATACGTGCTAAGGACGTATTTCCTCTGATTAAATTTAATTATCAAGTATATTATTCTAATACAAAGCATATTATTTGTTATCCATCCATAAAAATTATCCGCTAATAATTTTTAATTTATTCTTTATATTATTGTGTTGATTTATATATTTTACTATTTTCTGCATGATTTTATTTTTATAGTAACCTAGTTTAAAATATGTATCTATTAAATTATTTAAATGATTTTGAAGAAAGCCAATATCATTACATATTGTTGAAATTCTTAAAAATTTTATTATTTAATGTATTATATTTTATATTATATGAATGCTCATGCAAAAATGCTCATGCAGCGGAGCCAATTTATTTATTATCCATAAACATTTCCCACTTATGAGTTTATATATTTATTTTATAATATTTTGTTGATTTATATTTTACTATTTTCTGTTTGATTGTATTTTTATAGTAACCTAGCTTAAAATATGTATCTATTAAATTATTTAAATGACTTTGAAGAAAGCCATTATCATTACATATTGTTGCAATTCTTAAAATTTCATTATTAAATGTATTATATTTTATATTATATGGTATGCATGAATGATCATGCAAAAATCAATTAAAACTACATTTATCCAGAAAGCTTTATCATTAACAAAACCAATATTAATGATAAAGAAGGTGTATATCTAGATATGAACATTAAATTAACATCAATTAAAACTACTTTTAATTTATATCATATAGATGACATATTTAAATTTGTAGGAAACATATTTTTGCATGAGCATGCATACCATATAATATAAAATATAATGTATATATTATCCGAAATAGAATTATTAAAATTACACAATAAAGTGCACACGTGAGATATTTAGATAGCATTATTCAGGTACATCGAGTAATCATAATCACGAGTATTTTCACAGAATTATCAATCAAATATTTATCATTGGATTAGATAGATGAAATTTTAACGTAACTTACAAGAAAGAGGTTTATTTGTTTGAACATAAATTATTCTATCGGAAAATATGAAATAATATTTTATATCAAAATTTAAAATTTTGATATAAAATATCAAAATTATATAATAAAATAATTATATATTTAATTATAAATAAAATATATTATTATAACATTAATTATACATTTAATCATATATTAAATTATATATTATTTTATTATATATATTAATATATAATAAAATATCGGAAAACTTAAACTGATTGTTCCAAAAGGAATATGAAATTCCTCTAAATATCATAAGCGCTAAGGGCATTTAGTGAAATGTTTTCAAAATTAAGTAAATTACATTGTAACAAATAATTGGGTAAAGGTAAAAAAAATTTTGCTCTTTTCACTTCAAAGTAAATTATATTTAAAGAAAGTCCTCCTCTGCATCCAGTAGTGGGAGGGATCTGGCACTGATGAGTCATTGTGATGACAAAACGGCATTCGTCATTCTTTCGCGTCTGGCTTACATGTTTTACAATAAATTCACGCGGAATGGTCTCACTCTTCTTAAAAAAAGTTAGCCGATATTAAAGAGACCTGCGCTGGCATTTGCCAGTGCTTTTGCTAATGATCTTTTTCGGTGAAGCTGTAGTACTGATTTAGTACTCTATGATGTTACTAGAAAATTTTCTAGCACATCATTCACATTGATTCATTCATTGATTGCCGTCTGCCAGTCCTCCTCTGCATTCAGTAGTGGGAGGGATCTGGCACTGATGAGTCATTGTTACGACGAAACGGCATTCGTCATTCTTTCGCATCTGGCTTACATGTTTTACAAGAAATTCAAGCGGAATGGTCTCACTCTCCTTAAAAAAAGTTAGCCGATATTAAAGAGACCTGCGCTGACATTTGCCAGTGCTTTTGCTAATGATCTTTTTCGGTGAAGCTGTAGTACTGATTTAGTACTCTATGATGTTACTAGAAAATTTTCTAGCACATCATTCACATTGATTCATTCATTGATTGCCGTCTGCCAGTCCTCCTCTGCATTCAGTAGTGGGAGGGATCTGGCACTGATGAGTCATTGTTACGACGAAACAGCATTCGTACTTCTTTCGCGTCTGGCTTACATGTTTTACAAGAAATTCACGCGGAATGGTCTCACTCTCCTTAAATAAAAGTTAGCCGATATTAAAGAGACCTGCGCTGACATTTGCCAGTGCTTTTGCTAATGATCTTTTTTGGTGAAGCTGTAGTACTGATTTAGTACTCTATGATGTTACTAGAAAATTTTCTAGCACATCATTCACATTGATTCATTCATTAATTGCCGTCTGCCAGTCCTCCGCTGCATCCAGTAGTGGGAGGGATCTGGCACTGATGAGTCATTGTGATGACGAAACGGCATTCGTCATTCTTTCGCGTCTGGCTTACATGTTTTACAAGAAATTCACGCGGAATTGTCTCACTCTCCTTAAATAAAAGTAAGCCGATATTAGAGAGACTAGCGCTGGCATTTGCCAGTGCTTTTGCTAATGATCCTTTTTGGTGAAGCTGTAGTACTGATTTAGTACAATATGATGTTACTAGAAAGTTTTCTAGTACATCATTCACATTGATTCATTCATTGATTGCCGTCTGCCAGTCCTCCTCTGCATCCAGTAGTGGGAGGGATCTGGCACTGATGAGTCATTGTTACGACGAAACGGCATTCGTCATTCTTTCGCGTCTGGCTTACATGTTTTACAAGAAATTCACGCGGAATGGTCACACTCTCCTTAAATAAAAGTTAGCCGATATTAAAGAGACCTGCGCTGACATTTGCCAGTGCTTTTGCTAATGATCTTTTTCGGTGAAGCTGTAGTACTGATTTAGTACTCTACGATGTTACTAGAAAATTTTCTAGCACATCATTCACATTGATTCATTCATTGATTGCCGTCTGCCAGTCCTCCTCTGCATCTAGTAGTGGTAGGGATCTGGCACTGATGAGTCATTGTGATGACGAAACGGCATTCGTCATTCTTTCGCGTCTGGCTTACATGTTTTTCAAGAAATTCAAGCGGAATGGTCTCACTCTCCTTAAAAAAAGTTAGCCGATATTAGAGAGACCAGCGCTGGCATTTGCCAGTGCTTTTGCTAATGATCCTTTTTTGGTGAAGCTGTAGTACTGATTTAGTACTCTATGATGTTACTAGAAAATTTTCTAGCACATCATTCACATTGATTTATTCATTGATTGCCGTCTATTAGCCCTCCTCTGCATCCAGTAGTGGGAGGGATCTGGCACTGATGAGTCATTGTTACGACAAAACGGCATTCGTCATTCTTTCGCGTCTGGCTTACATGTTTTACAATAAATTCACGCGGAATGGTCTCACTCTCCTTAAATAAAAGTAAGCCGATATTAAGAAGACCTGCGCTGGCATTTGCCAGTGCTTTTGCTAATGATCCTTTTTGGTGAAGCTGTAGTACTGATTTAGTACTCTATGATGTTATTAGAAAGTTTTCTAGTACATCATTCACATTGATTTATTCATTGATTGCCGTCTGTTAGCCCTCCTCTGCATCCAGTAGTGGGAGAGATCTGGCACTGATGAGTCATTGTTACGACAAAACGGCATTCGTCATTCTTTTGCGTCTGGCTTACATGTTTTACAAGAAATTCACGAGGAATGTTCTCACTCTCCTTTAATTAAAGAAATTAAATAAGTTATTATAAAACAAGCGCTTTAAATTCAGTCGAGTATCATAAAATATGAATATCTTCATCGAAGAAAACACTTTTACTTTAAAATATATTTATTATAAATTTAATCGTTTTTTTTATTTCATCATTGCCTTATGATTGCTAATTATTTACCATCAGTTGTTGTTCAAAATAAGTTCTTTGGATTTTGAAATATGATTCAAAATTTTGAAAATTTGATAAAAATTAAAATAAAATATCGGAAAACTCAAGGTAGTGCACTGATCGTTTATATATTTAAGCATGTACCTACAAATATTCGGAGTACTTTAATAAATAATGTAATTAATAATATAATTATTATTTAAATTTAACAATATATAAAATACGTAAACTTAAGTAGATCTGATAAATTAATATCTGAATTTTAAAGGTTATGTCCACAAAAAATTTGTCACAATCAATTTTTTTATTTTTTTAGCTGTAAATTAAATTAAGTTATATTTAATCATTAAATTGAATGTTAACAAAATCATTATTACTAAATATAATTAAGGATTGAAAGTAACTAAATTGAATTAAGCATTGAAATTGATTTTTATTTTAAATTTCAATTTTAAATTTTAGAATACATATATATTTTATATACATAATATATAAAATACGTAGACTCAGTTATCTGATCTAATAATTGTATTTTATAATTGTATTATAAAATATAATACATTAAATAATGAAATTTTAAGAATTGCAACGATATGTAATGATAATGGCTTTCTTCAAAATTATTTAAATAATTTAATAGATACATATTTTAAACTAGGTTACTATAAAAAAATTAAATAGAAAATACTAAAATATATAAATCAATACAATAATATAAAGAATAAATTTAAACTCTTAAGTGCAAATTTTTATGGATAATAAATAATATACTTTGTATTTGAATAAGATACTAGATAGTGTTATCAGAAGAAATGCAAATTTTAAGTTACTATTGAAATTTTGATGACTATTTTTATTCTGTACACTACTTTGATCCCAATTATAAGCCAATATAATTGCAACTAAATAATCAATATGTAATGATATTGGCTTTCTTCTAAATCATTTAAATAATTTAATAGATACATATTTTAAACCAGGTTACTATCAAAATAACATCAAGCAGAAAATAGTAAAATATATAAATCAACACAATAATATAAAGAATAAATTGAAACTCTTAAGTGGCAAATTTTTATGGATGGATATTTTGTCGTTTGTTGATGGGCCACATGTATAACAGCAGCCTGATTCGACTGAGAGACATAAAGTAAAAACCAAGAAACATATTTTTGCATGAGCATTCATGCATACCATATAATATAAAATATAATACATTAAATAATGAAATTTTAAGAATTGCAACAATATTTAATAATATTGGCTTTCTTCAAAATCAAATAAATAATTTAATAGATACATATTTTAAACTAGGTTACTATAAAAATAACTTCATGCAGAAAATAGTAAAATATATAAATCAACACAATAATATAACATCTTATTATTGCCAATATGCAGGCAGATAATGAATCTACTTACTAGATTGTCTTGACATTAAACCAGGAAAATATAAAGGTTAATACGGATTATTATTTAAATTTCAATTTTAGCTTGATATTAATTATAAAAAATCTTATTTTTATTTAAAACACGTAGACTCAGTTATCTTATCTAATTATATAACAAGATAATAATATTAATAATAATATTATTATCTAATTACTTATTATTTAAATTTTAATAAATAATATAAAATACGTAAACTTAAGTAGCTGATCTGATAAATTAATATCAATTTTAAAGGTTATGTCCATAAAAAATTTGTGACAATCAATTGTTAAATTTTAAAAATCTGTAAATTAAATTAAGTTATATTTAATTATTAAATTTTTTTTAATTATTAAATTGAATGTTTACAAAATTATTATTATTAAATAAAATTAAGGATTGAAAGTAACTAAATTGAATTAAGCATTTAGTTTTCTATTTTCTATTAGTTAGTTATATATTTTCGTTAGTTCTTATTTTCTATTGTTCAACGACGTTTAATTGTTCGGCGACGTTTGATTTTATTTTCATAGTAATATAATAAATTATATAATATAATAAATAATATAAAATAAGTAAATAACATTGTAACAAATAACTGGGTAAAAGTAAACAAAATTTTGCTCTTTTCACTTAAAAGTAAATTATATTTAAAGAAATTGAAAAAAAACTTATAATATAAACTGATACAATATTAACTAATGATGATAACGTTGATCAACTATGCGAGGAAGTAATGAATCACATGCTAGACCAATGCTGTAGCACGAAGGAATTTAATATCGATATGATAGCTGGATATTCAAGCATGAAGGTTGTTACGTGTGGAAAACTGGTCGATAAAATAGAATTCGTCCAGAATTGCTTGGTAAGTTCTGATGAATCATCATCTACATCTGATGAGGATTAATATAAACTTATTACAGTACAATTTATATTTATATCAAGTTAAAATAAAATTCAGATCGTAATAGAAAATGACTAATCTTATCGATCAGCTCTGATCGATATGCGGGAAACTGACCGGACCCGAATCACGTGGCGATACATTCCACTTGCACAACGAGAATTGGTTGACTGCGTCGCTGTCGTGGTCAACGCAACACGATGGAATCTGTTTCAGGTGCACGTCGTGGTTTAACAGAGGAGAATGGATGATCAGATCGTCAAAATCATTCGTCACGTTAACGGGTGAACCACAACAGCTACTTCGATTTGGATCCTTCTGTACATGTCTGTCCGACAAACTGGACAGGGTTGGACTACGTGAACGTCCTTCAGAACATCTGCGGCCAGGTCGTTGTCCGGGATCAACGAGGTCGAGTAAGAAGCGGATAAAGATTTATTTGTGTCGATATGCAGTTCATCGAAATAAAGATTTAAGGTGGCAACAGCGGTTAAACGTTGTACTGGGTCAGTGGATGGTTCAATCCCCCTCTCTGTTAGAGGTTGTTCCAGAACTTCAAGGCTCTTTAGAATGGCTTTAGCGTTACCTCTCATTAGAGTTACTGACACCCTCTGAAATAATTTTTCAACAGCTCTGCTATATGGAATTCCGTTCCGCCAAGACATAGACCTCCCAATAAATCGAATTAGCCTTTAGCCCGACGAATTCCAACACCCATAAATCTCGATGACCAATGACACAAACTTATAACCATTTTCTCCCATCTTACGTGTATACTTCCTAGCTTTATGCATGTGGCATACCTGTTGGCGGCATAATATGGTGTATTGGTGGCCATGGACACATACGCTTTCTGTTGTGGATTGGTTACCGCAAAATCAACCGCCAGTGGTAGATCATCGTAAATGAGAATATCCGCAAATTCCTGACTAGATTGGGTACCTCTCTCGCTACTCTTAAGCCGGCTGATACCGCATCTTGAAATATGATGTCTCGCACTCCGTCATTCATAATTTCAGGATATCCGCCAAACTGGCAAGTCAGAGCATGAAATCAAAATTTGTCTGCTTGCCGTAGACAACTTCGGCATCTATAGTCTCCATTGTTAATTGGCATACCCAGCCAAAAGCGGAGCAGAACACAAAATTCGTCTGGGGCTAAGTTCATCCGTGTCGTTTTGTCTGGTATGATCTGCAACCAATCGCAGGCATGCGGTCAAGCAACTGCCCTTAGGCTTGCGGAGTCGTAAAGGTTGGCATTCCGCAGAAGTTGTTGAAATGACTTACCATCGAGGTGCTTGAAAATCAAATTTTGTCTGGTTTGCATTCCTCCTTTCCATCTGTCGTAATATGATAACAGACTATCATTCAAGGATTCATATCCTGGGAAGATAAGCGGATCCAGACTTAATCTTCCGGCGATTAAACATACGCTAGACACAAATGTTGGAACCGAATGTTGAAGGCAGCTACGCAAATCTAATCTTCCTATTTTTATGGGTAGACGTGCTTTTTGCCACATCTGCTGGTCGGGATAAATGAATGTAATTCTGCCAAAGGTCTTCTTAATCAAGCGATCGAACGTTTCCAAAAATTTACTGGCGAAGGCAGGGTCGACCGTGCGCATTAAGTGGTTGACTTTGGGCGCAGATGCGCAATTCCGGAGTAATACAAATGCGACCTGTGAATCGGGGATATTTTCCTGTTTTTCCAATCATGCAGCAGCGATGGGAGTAGTTTAGTATTCAAATATCCTGATCAGTAATCACCGGAATTAACGGGACTGCCTAGAATACAGTAATTATTTGAATGATTAAGGTTAGAGATAGAAGGGCATATATTTCTAATTGAATCAATTTGACTGGCCTCATCAATTATCTCAATCTTACTCCAGTTTATGCTCAGTTTCATTGCTGGAGAGTGCGACGACAAATAGGATAAAACTTTGCAACAGTTTCAGTCGTTCCGGCCACCACCCCATCGTAAAGATACCATTTGTTAAAACCGATTCCTTTAATTGTCGATATGTAGGCAATGGTGTGGTTAATGGCTAGACAAAACAGGGAAGGGCCTCGTGGGTCTCGAGATTCGTCTTGTCGTTTGATGCCAAGAAAACGTAATCGGCGCATAATATAGTGTATGGTACCTGACGTTGTATCCTACTAGTTATTGAATCCATTGCGAAAATGAACAGAATTGGGGGGGGATATGGCGCTTTATTGATGAACACTGACGGATACTCGAAACGGACTGGAAACTCCGGCCGGGCTTTGTATTCTACTCATCGAGTCGTGATAGAGGAGCTGGTTACATCGAACTGGTCTTTCTGGGACATAATGCAACCGCAAAAGCATGCCAAATAAGTTTATGCGGAACATGGTTGAATGCCTTTTCCAAATCGAGAAATACAACATGAAGGAGTTTGTCTTTTTCTCGGTGCGTTTCGAGCAGGAGCCGCGTTGCGTGCATGGCCACATTGGTTCCGCATTCTTTAACGAAACCGACCAGGTTGATGCTACTTTTAGCGACACTACGTATTCATCTATCAAGTATGTTCTCGAAGATCTTTAAAGTGTAAGACAGTAGTCTGATCGGGCGCTAATTGCAACAATCGGCTGGGATATCCCTCCATTTCCAAATTGGTATTGTTATACTATTCTCCCAGTAGTTCCGTATATTTTCTTCTTCGATGACTATATTGAAGAAATTTGTAATCAAGGGAACATGATTCCAAAACCTAGCCTTCAATATCTCGGATGAAATGTCATCCGAACCTGCTGCTTTTCCTGCCTTCATCTGTTTTATTGCCTCTTCGACTTCTTCTGTAACGATTGGGTGTATGAGACCGAATACTACTGGAGCTTGTGGGATCGGCGGGTGCGGGACTCTTCAGTAGAAATTTCTTCGAAATATTCACGCCACCTTTCCAATACTGCTGGCCGGCTTACGATCATTTTGCCGTTTTTATTGCAGTTGCACTACCATCCCAGCCAGCTTATCATGTAAGCGCCACCACGTGATGCGAGCTGAACCGCTACGTTTTTATGGTGTTGCTTGGGTGGCTTTATCTTAAAGACTGCGACTATTTCAGCAATATTCCCAAACACCTTCACGACGCACTTCAAAGACTTCGTAAGAGAAAAGGGATCGTAATAAAGCAAGCTGATAAAGTGGGAAAAGTCGTTATTTGGTCCGAAAATGATTATATTGATGAAGCGCAACGACATTTAAACAGTGATACTTATGGAAAATTCGATAAGGAGGATATTAGTAAGATCAGCAAAGATGTTGAAGAACTTGTAGTAAGGTATGTAAAAAAGGGTGTCATAACCACTAAAGAATGTACCCATGTGATTAACAGCTTAAACAAACCTGGATATTTTTACAAGCTCCCGGAAATCCACAAAATGGTCATTCCTTGTCCTGGGAGACCAATTGTGAGCTGCCTCGGTACACCAACGGAGAGACTTTCTCGATATGTCCATAGCAAACCTAAAGCCGTTGATAGCGAATGTGTCGGCCCATTTAGAAAGTACGGACGATTTTCTGAGGAAATTTAACCAGATCACAGATACAATCCCGTCGAATGCAAAGATCTTCACGCTAGATGTTGAGTCTCTATATCCAAACATACCCCATGAAGACGGTATGAAATCAATTTACAGAGAAACAGCGGCTTTAGATAGTGATGAAGCGGATTTTATAATGAAAGCTACGGAATTGATACTACGCAGAAATGTTGTAGAGTTTAATGGGCAATGTTATATTCAACTTAAAGGTACTGCCATGGGTACACCCCTAGCACCACGTTATGCGATACTGTATATAGGCATGTACGAAGAAGAACTAATAAGCAACTCAGTAGTGAAGCCGCATTCATGGATGCGGTATATCGACGATGTATTTTGCATATGGGATGGTAGTGAAGATGCAATGCAGTCCTTCTTGAAGCACTAAACGACGGACAAATGAAATTTACATGCAACCTAGAGTATCCTGTGAACTTCCTTGACGTTACAATCGAAAAGCTAAGTACAACTAAGGGAGATGTATTCTCAACGAGGTGCTACCGTAAACCCCAATCAGCACCAATGTATTTACACTCAACTAGTGCCCATAGTCAATCGACGAAACGAGGAATGGTGTATAGTGAAATACGGCGAATTATCAAGGTTTCTAGTACCCAACACTCTAGGTACAATGCGTTATCACAATTAACAACAGACCTACTCGAGCGAGGATATAAAAGGCGATGGATCGATAAAATCCTGGATAAATTCGCGACAGTATCAAGGACAGAGCTTTTATCAGCACAACCCAAAAGACCGATAAAGGCTGCATGTGTGACAACATACCACCCAGCCCTAGCATCATTAAGTAGAAAAATGGTAGAGACGTTTAAGATGTGTAAAACGCATAGTAAGCAACCAATAGTATACTTTAAAACTCATCAGACGCTTAAGAAGATGCTCGTTCGATCTAAATTAAACATGTCCGAAGAATCTGGTGAACTGAGAGACTAACAACATAACGAATGTGCACCATGTAAAAGAGCGATGTGTAAATGTTGCGCATTGATAAATGAGACAGAGACGTTTCGAAACAATGAAACAAAACTTGAATATAGACTCTCACATAAATCCGACTGCAAGACGAGAAACTGTGTTTACATCGCATCCTGTAAGCAGTGTGATAAACAATATGTTGGTGAGACATCCAACTCTCTAAGCATTCGTGTTAACAATCGAAGAGCGGATATCAAGCGAAACGATGCAACAGAAGGCGCGGTTAGACATGCACTAATACATAAAGACGAAAACAGGTGTCACCAAGAATATTACAAATATACAATAATTGAAAAGGATTTTAATTGTGACAAAAATCGAAAAGGAGCGGAAATGAAACGGATAGCACAAATATTGGCAGATGCTTTTTACGGGCTTACAGCTGCACCTCCATTAAAGTGGCAAGACCTCACGTAACGAATAATAATTCGCTTTTTCTAAATTTTTTGCATTGTGACTATGAGTTTGTGCTTTCTAGATATACTGACGAAGTCCATATAAAGGACGAAACGTTTAAATAAATTATAAGTGTCTTTGCCTGTTTTCTACACTTGATTGAAGTATATATATAATAGTTGATCGGTCACACGAGGTGACTTTCGCATTGAAAACCAGCTACAGAATCCTTCCTTCATGATACCAAATTCTATAGACCCTTACTACTAACGGCCACATGTCCACATCCGTTTATGTTTCGACCGCTTTTTGCCACATGTTGGTAGCCCCGAGCTTATCAGAAGGCTGACTACCAACTCTTCGCCTATTGAAATTTGACTTATTTGAGATTCGAGCTATTGCTCTTAGCAATAATAGCTTGCGCTCTTGACTGCTAGGCTACGAATCCAGGATTACCAGATTTCACACAGTATATTAAACCTTCCATCATGATCTCTAGAACCTGCATTGTCCGAGATGCTCTCTGGCATGCTTATTATAGATTGTATCGTATGAGATCATGAAGATCGATTGAAATCTGGACTGGTGATCTTTTGATGGATGCTTATTTATGTATTGAATAGTTCCTCAATGTGAGGACGAACCAATGCATTGTACAGTAGCTTAAAACATTCTACTGGCAAATATTGAAGGAATTCTTCAATAAGTAAAGAACATTTCGCCCTTTCGAACATATTTTGTCTGTGTTCATACGGGTCTTGAGAGAATACTGAACAATTATGCCTATGCCATGTGTGCGATTCGCTCTAGATACAATGTCATCGCCCAACATGTAATCAGCATGTATTTCACTCTGACCAAAAAGTAAATGGACACATTTACCTACATTTATTATTACTCCTGTCCGAATACTCCATTCGTGAATAATTTTTAAATCTTGCTTTAATACAGTAATGTCGCTTTTCGATGTAATTTTAGACAAGATTTTAAGATCATCGGCAAAAGCCAAATACGGACAGTGTAGCTGTTTTAACAATGTGTTTAGATAAATGTTGAAAAGTAGTTGACATAAGACAGTACTTTGAGGTACACCAAATGTTAGTGAACGTGGTGATGATAAGCTCGATCCAACGCGAACACGATAAGAGCGTTGCGTTAAGAATGCGTGGAGCCAATTTACAATAATCGGATTTATTTTTCAGTCCAAAAGCACTTCGATGAAATTTTCATGACGTATACGATCGAAAGCCCTACCAAAGTCAATAAAGACACAGTCAACCGTTATCCCGTTAGACACGCCATTAACCCACGCCTACCTAGCACAAAGTAAATTAGTTAAGCACGATCGTCCAACGGTGAATCCATGTTGATATGGGTTTATCTGATTTGATTGACGCAATAAGTTCACAACATACCTATAGATTATCCGTTCGAAAATTTTACTGACAATACTAGTTAAGCTCACTGGTCTGTAATTTTCAGGATTGTGCATGACACCCTTCTTAAAAACTGGAACTACAATTGCGCATTTGCAGTCCGGTGGTATTTCGCATTTATCAATTGACATTTGAAACACTTCAGTTAATGTCACAGTTAGCATGGATCTTAAAGCTCTAAGCAGAAAGGGATAGATGTCATCAGGACCGTGAGATGAATTGATCGATAATCCAGCTAGCTCATCATAGACAGAAGATTGCGAAACTGTTAAATGCCCCAACGGCAACAAATTGTTTATTCTAATATTATCATTATCGTTACTGGTGGAGTTCTTAGCACTAAGCCTAAATGAATCTGTGAATGTCTCCGAAATATCTGACTTCTAATTAACCAGCGGTTCACCACACTTCAAAGACGATATGAAAGGTCTTACACATTTATTTCTACGAATATATGACCAAAATAACTTTGAATTTGAATTAATGGAATTGATTAGTCGACGTTCATAGATTATGCGTTTGCGATATCGAGCCCTGATACACTGATTTCAGCATGCATTGAACTTCGATCGAAGTGATGAGTCTAAGCGACATTGTCTGTAAAATTTATTACTTCGTCTTATTAGTGTATTCAATTCGGAGTCAAACCGTGCAGGTTTATTCCGTTAAGATGGCACGATTTGCTTCCTACGAGCAAAGTGATCTGATATCCTTAATAAGCAGTCACGAATTGTCTGCCAACGTTCACAAACATCTGAACTTAAATTGTCAAATGCAACAGATGATGCATATTCTAAGAGATCAGATTCGTTCACACAATGCCACATGCGCTTTGATAATACAGGCTTAGCATTGTCGCCTAATTGAGCACCGGCTATATTGACACCAAACTTTATAACGCAGTGATCACGGACAGGCGATTATAACCAATCATGGCAAGTCACGTTGATGAGACGAGTGCAGATTTCTCGCCTTCGTTATGATTACGGCTTTTCTTCCTCCTCCGTAGCTTGGTTCGCCTCATATCTATCCGACCGTTCCTTTCGCGTCTGTTCTAATTCATCATCCTCCCCTCCCATCCCTATTTTTTTGCGGGGTTCCACAAGGTTCAGTCCTAGGTCTCCTGCTTTTCTCTCTTTTGCTTGGCGATCTCTCTCCATTTATCAAACCTTACTCCTTTAACGTCATGCAGTACGCCGATGACATTCTAATCTATGCTCATGCACTCGAACATCGCATACACGATATCGGCATTTCTACCTCCAACTGTCTTTCTTCTATCTACAAACGTCTCTCCAATCTCCATCTCGTTCTAAACCCCGAAAAGTCAAAAATAATGTGGATCCTCCCCCGTAAACCAAACATATCTACTCCCACTATATATTTTGCCTCATCGATCATCCCAATAGTTCACAATCTCACTTTCTTAGGCTTTCATTTCGATGATCACTTTTCCCTTAAACCCTTCGTCCGTGACAAGGTCCGCTCATCTAACTTAATTCTCCGTGACATCCGCCGTATCCGCCCCTTATCGACTTCCGTTCTTGTATGTCTCTTCTTTCATTGCTTCTTTTCCCTAAAATCGATTACTACCTTAGCATTTTCGCCAATTTTCAAAAATTCCATCATCCTACCCCTACAACGAATAATCAACACCGCCGTTTGAGTGCTCTTTCGTCTCCGTCGCTTTGACCACACATCCACATATTTTGCCCAACTCTCTTGGCCTACCATCTACATCCGCATCAAACTCCGCATTCTTCTCGTTACCTTTCGTCTAATCGCTGTCGGCTTTCCATCGTTCATCAACCTTCCTTTCTTAGACGATACTCGCCCCACCTCGCTATCGCTTCGTTCCTGTCATACCCTCTTACTCCACGTTTCTAATTACTCCAACAACTACGGTCTCCGATCCTTCCTCGTCGCCGCCTCACTCGCCTGGAATCAACTCCCTCTCGACGTCCGCCGCGCCCCTCCTTTATCACATTCAAACACCTCCTCCGTTCACACCTTCTCGACACCTGATTCACAGTTTTTTTGTTGTGGTCATGTAAGCGTGCGCTGGCACGCATTTGCCACTTTAAAATAAATCCTTTTTTAATGCAAAAATTTAAAAGTATACATTCTAAGCATGCTTTCTAGGTTGAAGAGTTACTACAACATTAACTTGGTTTTAAATGCATTGTCTAAATTTCCTGCATTTGTGTAAAATTAACACTTTGCCTTTCAGCTAAATGCTAATCAGTCTTAATAATTAGCCAGCCTTAAATATTTATTACTCATTGAGCTAATGCAATATAGAAATAACTTGCGATTTCATTGTAAAACGAACATTGATATTGAAATACAGCAATAAATATATCACAATTTTAACGTTTTATTAATGTATAATGCGTCTTCTCTCTGCCTGTCTAATACCCGGAGCTTTTCCTCCTGATCCACCAAATAAATGCAAAACTGTTGTTATTGGAACCATTCCTGACGTTTCATTGAAATCTAAATCGAGCAGAATACGATTGAAGTCATCTTTCGATATTGGTTCACCCACGCGACCTTGAAGTATATAACTCAGCTCTAATATATTTATCATTCCTCTGTTAGTTTTGGACTCAAACGACTTGACGCTACCGGCAATTTCATCGCTAGTATATTTTTTTAACGTTCGACCATTAGATCCTTGTTGACCGTCAACTAAACTTCTTAAGTAGCTAATGTCCACTTCTTCGTCATCTGCGGTTTTTCCTAGTAAATTGTAGAACTCACGATCACTTCCACAATATCCCATTGACCTGAAGATATATATAGCATCTTTAACAGAGCAAATCTCTGATATAATATTATTAGTTGCGAAACTCTTATATGCAGTTAAAGCATCATCAAATGAGGTCGTGCATTTTGATCTTGTATTTGTCAAAGTTTCTTGGCGGTGGGTTAATGCATCCTTTCCAATTTTCAAAAGTCTATCGTCTAACTTGTTATCTTCTTCAGGATCACCAGCATTTTGAACATTTATCACACTCTCTTGTTGATTTTTGTTTGCCATTTTAAAACAAAGGTGCAATGTTAACTCTTATTTATTTAGCTTTTAGTTGTATTCATTTAGCTTCTAGCGCAAAGATGACTAACAAAATATGATTCACGTTTTGATACCGTTTCTGTAAGATTCGCAATATATTTATAATTATACAAAGTATATTGGGAATACATCTATCGGGTATATAAAACAATAACATATATTTTTTTTGTATTTTTATAAATCCGAATATAAAGATTTCCTGTCACGACTAAATCTAGAAAATATAACAAAGTTCAAGATCCGAAAAGATATTTTGATATATGAGCAAGCTATTTTAAATGACACCACAAATGTATCATCATTACTTAAGCCTTTATCGGATTAAATGCGCTATATATAATGATAAAATTAAAATCACGCGTTACATTATTATTCATTGACCGCCAAAAGGGCAAAGCTCAAAACAGGGGCATCACAGTATAAAAAAGAGAGAAATAAAAAATAGTCAACAAAAAAGCTGAAACAAGTCAGGATTCAAGGCAGAATTCAGCACGAAGATAATTCTTCAATTTTGATACATATGTGGCCTCAACAACAGTAGATGGTAATTTATTCCAATGTTTGACAATTCAATGCATTATGTCACCTCGGTTCCGCTTCAGTCCCAGTTTGTGTACCAGTTTAAGCTTGTGTCCTCGTAGATTTTCATTAGTAGAAAGTGTAAATAGAGGTTTTAAAACGGGCTTAGAAGAGTGCAGTGTCCTCCACACAAACATTAAATCTGCTTTAATTAAGGACGTCTCAACATCGCATATGCCAAGAACATATAGTCTCTGAGGGTATGGAATATCTCGAATAGAAGAAACCATATGGCTAGCTTTACGGAGAATGCCTTCAAGTAAACGCAAATCACCCTTAGATTGCGGAAAGACTGTTGATAAAGCATATAGCATATGAGAAAATACAATAGAGCGGAACAGCACACTAAATGAGTCAACATCTATTGAATAGATAACATCTATTGAATATATCGTTAATATATTAGAATATTAGCATACTATATATTATTAATGTTTCAACAGCACATAAAGTTTCATATAACATTATAATATAACATTATAACATTATAACATTTTAATATTGATATAACATATTAACTATAAACGTTTTGTTTGTTCTAGATTGTCAAATAAAGCCATCTTTTGGTTTACGTCAATTTATTTGACAATTGGTGACTATAGAAAAGTTTCTCAAACCAGAACAGTTGGCTCTCAAACCAGATACTCTTGACGCAGCCACTTGACGACAATCAACGACGACAACCAACGACGACAATCAACGACGACAACCAACGACGACAACCAACGACGACAACCAACGACGACAACCAACGACGACAATCAACGACAAACTTCGACGACAACCATCGACGACCATCCGCTTTACAATTATCGACAACCATCGACAACCATTCGACGACATCCGCTCGCTACTTACAACTAACGACTAATTACAACTAACGCGAACTACTTACAACTAACCACCTGAAGACTAACGGAGTTTAAACATTCTTGATTATAACTAACTAATTAACATTTTATTATGGCAAAGAGAAAGCTAACTAAAAATGTCGGCCAGCAACTCAAGTCCGTCAAGGAAGCTTACATCTAAAAGCAAATTGGATGCGACAACAAGAACTGCAATGTTTGGACTCACGTTGCCATTCCTTTCACTGACGAGGACAACGTTTTAAATCGGAATTTCCTCTGCGGCTTCTGTTGTGCTGCCCTCGTAGGTAAGCTAATGAAGAATGACCACTCAAACGGTGGAGACGTTCTGAACGCTAACAAAACAGATTTGTGCTCAATAAATAAACTTGATGATATCTCTCAGTCGACTCAGACCGCTGTTATACATGGAACATCAACAAACGACAACATATCTTCCAATCTATCGTCGTCATCCGTTTGCTTACTAACTCCTTCGTCATCTATGAAACCCGTTCTTGAAACTTCTCTCAAACACGCTCCTCCTTTAACTACGGATAAAACTTCCCTTAATCTTCATCTTCCTAACAATGCAAACAGTAAAGGCCTTCATCTCGTACCTCATTTTTCCTATTCATCCCCACATCTAAATACATCTCATACTTCTTTCTTCTCTTCACGTACTCCTTACTCTACCTCTACCGTATCACTTCTCAATAATTTACATCCTTCTGTCAAAATTATCTCCAGTAACATCTCCGTTCAACCTATTCAACAATCCACTTCTGTCACACATGCTCCAACAGTATCACATATCAATAATTTACATCCTTCCGTCAAAATCATCTCCAGTAACATCTCCGATCAACCGATTCAACACTCCACTCCTGTCACACATGCTCCAATTTATCTTAAATCTTCACTTAGCACCCCTGTCATTCCCACGTTTATCTGCTCTTCTGCCTCAACTACTACCAGGTGTGTCCGTCCACCACTACGTAATCGTTTTCCTTCGCGCGATCGATGCATTATCATATCTAATTTAAAGGTTTCCAAATCTGCTTCTCCTCAATGTCGCCTCGATGATGATGTATCTGCTTTCAGGTCTATCCTAGCAACCATTCTTCCTGATAATAATCCATCCCTCTTCAATAATATCGCTCCTGTACCTTTGATCCGTTTAAACAAATCCACTAAATCCAATCATCTCAGTCCTCCACTCCTAAAAATCGTTTTCCGACATAGTTCACATGCATCCTTGGTACATTCCCAACGCTTTAAACTTCTTACCACTTCATCTACTTGCCGTATCTTTCCTGACCGCTCCCCTTCTGATATTGCCCAGCTCAATTTAGCTCGCATTGAGAAACATCGACGTGAAACAAACGGCGAGTCATCCTTATCTATACGTCAAATCAATGGAAATTTTCACGTTGTACACACAAGGCCAAAAATTCGATGGCGTCCCATCTCTCTCCCTTGTCTTCTTCTCTAGTCGATCTCGCTCCTAAGCATACTTTTCGTCTTAGTCTATTCAACACTCGCTCCATTCTTCATAAAGCTGATATGCTCCTTAATATCTTCGATCAATTATTTATCGATATTCTCTGCATTACCGAATCCTGGCATTGTGACTCCGGCGATCTTGCTATTCGTCGTCTATGTCGCTCTGGTTGTTCTTTAGTTGAATCAGCTCGTCCAATTGCCTCTCATACATCTACTGCTTTTAACAATGGCGGTATAGTTGCCATTGCTCGTCACCCAATGTCTTTACGTAAAATTAACGTTAACATCCGTTACACCTCGTTCGAATTACTCATATGCAGATTATCAACTCCTTTCCCTCTGGAACTTGTGATTGTATACCGTCCAGGTTCAGTTGCCCCCTCACGTATCTTCTTTAACGACCTTGCAGATCTTATGTCTCACTGTTCATTGTCTTATACTCCTTCTTTTGTTCTCGGTGACTTTAACATTCGTCTTGATCGCCCGGCTGACTCTGACTCTATCACTTTAACTAATCTTTTTTCTGATTTTAACTATAAATTACTTTCAACAAGCCCAACTCATATTCTCGGCGGTGCTCTCGACATCATTGCTGTCCCTATCTGCTTCAATGACTATACTTCCTTGTCAATTACAGATCCTGGTTTGTCCGATCATTTCCTTGTCACTCTTACTCGTCCCCATCTTCCTTCTCCGCCTCCACCAATATCCACACCAAGTCGACCCTGGAAACTTCTCGATATCCCTATTATCTGCACAGCCTTACTCAATTCTTCACTCTTTTCACTTCCTCTTAACTATCACTCTCCCGATGATCTCTGCATTCTGTTTGATTCTGAACTTATGTCTATCATCAATAAACTTCTGCCTAGTCGACTCCGATGCTCTCAGCGCTTGCGCCATGCTCCCTGGTTGATTCTGACTGTAGTCTTTCTAAGCGTCGACTCCGTCACTCTTTTCGTGT
>WNNJ02003176.1:0-20996 GCA_012934845.2 Pomphorhynchus laevis
TAAAATTCATTTGAATAATAAAAACGACACAATGCAGCATGATTTAAACACTTGATATAAATAAAGATTGTTTAAAAGGAGCAACCCTGAAGTTTACTATAATGTTGCGCTAAAATTAAACAATTTATAGAAAATGCTGTATTTTCAAAGACCGGGAAGACCTCAAAATATAAATTAAAATATCTCATAACACTGCTGAGTGCTTTCAGTAATTATGGAAGTTTAGGCGTAACATATAGTATGCTGATCGTTAACTGCGGACATTTTTAATAAACAGCAGCTTTTAAGATTTTGGCATATTTCAATGAAAATGCTAGACAGTTGTTATTACGCTTGTTTAATCCAATCTTAATGATACATATGACAAACTTTTAAATATATTTAACGAATGATCTTATGACGCAACAAATGAATTGACTAATATAAATGGAGATGACTGATAAGCAAGTTTTTTGTATACGAGAATTTAGCAGTTTGAATTGTGCTATTTAGAGAAAATGCTATTTTTCAAAAGTCAAGCAGGTAGCCGAAAACCTCATCGAGATAGCTCATACTGCAGAT
This sequence comes from Pomphorhynchus laevis, assembly GCA_012934845.2. Classification (NCBI taxonomy): domain Eukaryota; kingdom Metazoa; phylum Acanthocephala; class Palaeacanthocephala; order Echinorhynchida; family Pomphorhynchidae; genus Pomphorhynchus; species Pomphorhynchus laevis. The sequence goes on from WNNJ02003176.1 coordinate 562, forward strand.
GAGTGCTTACGTTCATCTTTGACGTTTATAAGTAAAATAGAATTCTGATCGGTATGTGTTAAGCAGTCAACTGCCATCAGCCTTCGACATATGCCGTATTCCATCGAAATCTATGACCATTGCTATCATGAATGTTTTATGCAATCTAAACAAAACAAATGCGAGATTTTCAAAAAGGATAAAAAATTATACAATGTCGTATTTTAAAAACTCTTAAGATTAATAAAGATGGTCTTATAATCAATATTTAATTTTTCTATAATTTTGCTGCTAAATTAGAGCGATTTATAAAACTGCGATTATTCAAAACTCAAACAGACAGCTAAAACGATATCAAGATGGATCATACTACTGATGAGGTATTCTGGCTATCCTTGACGTCTAGCAGGGACTAATAGTATTCTGATAGTTAGTGTTGACAAGTTTTTAACTAACATCAGCTTTCAAAATATTGCCGTAGTCTCTTAAGATAAATGAGCATGTTTATAATGCATGTTTGATGCAATTTGACTGATAGTTATGCCAAATTCTTATAAGTAAGATAAAATGACACAATGAAGCATCATTATAACGCTTGATACAAATAAAGATAATCTGGTAAGCAACTTTTATGTTTACTTTAATTTTGCCGCTAAAATTAAGCGATTTATAGGAAATGGTATTTTTAAAAGTCAAGCAGAGAGCCAAATCGTCATCGAGATGAATCATACCACTGATTTAGTCTTTGGACAATATTGAAGTTTAGACGTTACAAATAGTATGATGATCGTTGACTGTTAACGTTTTTATCAACAGCAGCTTTTAACATTTTGACCTGTTTTAATCAAATGCTAGACTGTTGTTATTATGTAATCTCTGTAATACATATGACAATCTTTTAAGTAACTTAAGGAATGACACCATGACGCCACAAATGAATTGACCTTTATGAATAGAGATGGTCTGATAAGCAAGTTTTTGTTTACGAGTATTTATCAGTTCGAATTAAGCTATTTAGGGAAACTGTTTTTTTTTCTTCAAAATTTTAGCCGGCAGATGACACGTCATCGAGATGACTCATACTACAGATAAGTGCTTATGTTGATTTTTGACGAGTAGAAGTAGCAAATAGTAATCTGATCAATAAGTGATAACAAGTTTTGGCCGACATAAGCTTTTGACCTTTTTCAATGAAATGCTGGAATGTTTTTATTATGATTGTTTAATGCAATTTCACGATTCACTTCATCGAGATGCATCATTCTACATATGATTGCTTTTGTTTATCTTTGACGCTTAGAAGTAACAAATAGTATTCCGATCTTTTTGGAATACTTGTTATTACCTGATAGCAGCTTTAAAAAATTGCCGTATTCCATTGAATTTATGACCATTGTAATCATGCATGTTTGATGCAATCTTAATTTGACAACTGCCAAGGTGTTTTGAAGGATAACAAAATTGCACAATAAAGGATCATTCAAACAACTGAGAAATATAAAAATGATCAAATAAGCCTGTTTTAAGTTTACTACAAATTTGCCGCGAAAAATTAAGCAATTTTTAGAAAATGGTATTTTTTAAAAGTCAAGCCCACAGCCGAAACGTCATCAAGTTAGCCTGTACAACAGAAAAGTTCTTCTGTTCATCTTTGACGTTTTAAAGTGATTAATAGTATGATGATCGTTAGTGTTGACCAGTAATTAAGGGACAGCAGCTTTTAAAATATTGCCGTACTCCATTAAAATCCATGACCATTGTTATCATGCTTGTTTGATGCAATTAGAATGATACACATGCCAAATTCATTTGAATAATAAAAACGACACGATCCTGCATAATTTAAACACTTGTTCTAAATAAAGATAGTTTAAAAGGAGCAACCTTAACGTTTACTATAATTTTGCGCTAAAATTAAACAATTTATAGAAAATGCTATATTTTTAAAGACCAGGCAGACCTCAAAATATAAATAAAAATATTTCTTAATACTGCTTAGTGATTTTAGTAATCATTGAAGTTGAGGCGTTAAAATAGTATGCTGATCGTTAGCTGTGGACATTTTTAATAAATAGTAGCTTTTAAGATTTTGGCATATTTCAATGAAAATGCTAGACTCTTGTAATTACGCTGGTTTCATCTAATCTAAATGGCATATATATGACACCCCTTTGAATATATTTAACGAATGATCTTATGACGCAACAATTGAATTGACTAATATGAATGGAGATGTTTGATAAGCAAGTTTTTTGTTTACGAGAATTTAACAGTTTGAATGGAGCTATTTAGAGAAAATGCTATTTTTCAAAAGTCAAGCAGGCAGCCGAAAACCTCATTGAGATAGCTCATACTACGGATAAGTGTTTTCGTTTATCTTTGACTTTTAAAGGTAAAACTGTATTCTGATCGGTATGTAATTAGAAGTTAACCGACATCAGCTTTCGACATATGCCGTATTCCATCAAAATCTTACCATTGTTATCAAGCACTTTTTATGCAATCTTAATAAAACAAATGCCAGATTCTAAAAAAGGATAAAAAATAACAGTATGTCGCATTTTAATAACTCCTGATATTAATAAAGATAATCTTATAATCAAGATTTAATTTTTCTATAATTTTGCCGCTTAATTTAAGCGATTTAGAAAACTGCGATTATTCAAAACTCAAACAGACAGCTAAAACGTAATCAAGATGGATCATACTACTGATGAGTTATTCTGGCTATCTTTAACTTCTAGGAGGGACTAATAGTATGCTGATCGTAAGTGTTGACAAGTTTTTAACTAATATCAGCTTTCAAAATATTGCCGTATTCTCTTAAAATCAGTAAGCATGTTTATCATGCATGTTCGATGCAATCCAACTGATAGCTATGCCAAATTTTTATAAATGAAAACATATGACACAATGATACATCATTATAACGCCTGATATAAATAAATATAATCTAGTAAGCAACGTTTATGTTTACTATAATTTTGCCGCTAACATTAAGCGATTTATAGGAAATGGTATTTTTAAAAGTACGCAGAGAGCCAAATCGTCATCGAGATGAATAATACCACTGATTTAGTCTTTGGACAATATTTAAGTTTAGACGTTACAAATAGTATGATGATCGTTGACTGTTAACGTTTTTATCTACAGCAGCTTTCAACATTTTGACCTGTTTTAATCAAATGCTAGACTGTTGTTATTATGTAATCTCTGTAATACATTTGACAATCTTTTAAGTAACTTAATGAATGACACCATGACGCCACAAATAAATTGACCTTTATGAATAGAGATGGTCTGATAAGCAAGTTTTTGTTTACGAGTATTCATCAGTTCGAATTAAGCTATTTAGGGAAAATGCTTTTTTTTCAAAATTTTAGCCGGCAGCCGACACGTCATCGAGATGAATCATACTACAGAAAAGTGCTTTTGTTCATTTTTGACGCTTAGAAGTAACACATAATAATCTGTTCAATAAGGGATAACAAGTTTTTTCCCGACATCAGCTTTTGACATTTTTCAATGAAATGCTGGACTGTTTTTATTATGATTGCATAATGCAATCTAACGATTCACTTCATCGAGATGCATCATACTAGAAAGGATTGCTTTTGTTTATCTTAAACGCTTAGAAGTAACGAATAGTATTCCGATCTTTTCGGTAGACTAGTTATTACCTGATAGCAGCTTTAAAAAATTGCCGTATTCCATTGAATTTATGAACATAGTAATCATGCATGTTCGATGCAATCTTTATTCGACAACTGCCAAGGTATTTTAAAGAATAATAAAATTGCACAATAAAGGATCATGCAAACGACTGAGAAATATAAAAATGATCTCATTAGCCAGTTTCAGTGTGCCACAAATTTGCCGCAAAAATTTAGCAATTTTTAGAACATGGTATTTTTTAAAAGTCAAGCCCACAGCCGAAACGTCATCAAGTTAACCTGTACAACAGACAAGTTCTTTCGTTCATCTTTGACGTTTTAAAGTGATTAATATTATGATGATCGTTAGTGTTGACCAGTAATTATGGGAGAGCAGCTTTCAAAATATTGCCGTACTCCATTAAAATCCATAACCATTGTTATTACGCTTGTTTGATGCAATTAGAATGATACACATGTCATATTCATTTGAATAACAAAAACGACACTATCTTGCATAATTTAAACACTTGATATAAATAAAGATAGTTTAAAAGAGCAACCTTAAAGTTTACTATGATTTTTCGCTAAAATTAAACAATTTATAGAAAATGCTATATTTTCAAAGACCGGGCAGACCTCAAAATATAAATTAAAATAACTCATAATACTGCTTAGTGCTTTCAGTAATCACGGAAGTTTAGGCGTTACAAATAGTATCCTGATCGTTAACTGCGGACATTTTTAATAAACAGCAGCTTTTAAGATTTTGGCATATTTCAATGAAAATGCTAGACTGTTGTTATTACGCTTGTTTAATCCAATCTTAATGATACATATGACAACCTTTTAAATATATTCAACGAATGATCTTATGACGCAACAAATGAAGTGACTAATATAAATGGAGATGTCTGATAAGCAAGTTTTTTTATACGAGAATTTAGCAGTTTGAATGGTGCTATTTAGAGAAAATGCTATTTTTCAAAAGTCAAGCAGGCAGCCGAAAATTTCATCGAGATAGCTTATACTACAGATGTGTGCTTTCGTTCATCATTGACGTTAATAAGTAAGATAGTATTCTGATTAGTATGTGTTTAGAAGTTAACCGACATCAGCTTTCGACATATGCCGTATTCCATCGAAATCTATGACCATTGCTATCATGCATGTTTTATGCAATCTAAACAAAACAAATGCCAGATTCTTTAAAAGGATAAAAAATAACACAATATCGTATTATAAAAACTCTTAAGATTAACAAAGATGGTCTTATAATCAAGATTTAATTTTTGTATAATTTTGCCGCTTAATATAAGCGATTTAGAAAACTGCGACTAATTCAAAACTCAAACAGACAGCTAAAACGTAATCAAGATGGATCATACTACTGATGAGTTATTCTGGCTATCTTTGACGTCTAGGAGGGACTAATAGTATGCTGATCGTTAGTGTTGACAAGTTTTTAACTAACATCAGCTTTCAAAATATTGCCGTATTCTCTTAAAATCAATGAGCATGTTTATCATGCATGTTTGATGCAATCCAACAGATAGTTATGCCAAATTCTTATAAGTAAGATAAAATGACACAATGAAGCATCATTATAACGCCTGATACAAATAAAGATAATCTGGTAAGCAACTTTTATGTTTACTATAATTTTGCCGCTAAAATTAAGCGATTTATAGGAAATGGTATTTTTAAAAGTCAAGCAGAGAGCCAAATCGTCATCGAGATGAATCATACCACTGATTTAGTCTTTGGACAATATTGAAGTTTAGACGTTACAAATAGTATGCTGATCGTTGACTGTTAACGTTTTTATCTACAGCAGCTTTCAACATTTTGACCTGTTTTAATCAAATGCTAGACTGCTGTTATCATGTTTGTTTTATGTAATTTCTGTAATACATATGACAATATTTTAAGTAACTTAATGAATGACACCATGACGCCACAAATGAATTGACCTTTATGAATAGAGATAGTCTGATAAGCAAGTTTTTGTTTACGAGTATTCATCAGTTCGAATTAAGCTATTTAGGAAAAATGCTATTTTTTCAAAATTTTAGCCGGCAGCCGACACGTCATCGAGATGACTCATACTACAAATTTGTGCTTATGGTCATTTTTGACGCTTAGAGGTAACAAATAGTAATCTGATCAATAAGGGCTTATAATTTTGTGCCCGACAGCAACTTTTTACCTGTTTCAATAAAATGCTAACTGTTTTTATTATGATTGTTTAATGCAATCTACGATACACTTCATCGAGATGCATCATACTACATATGATTGCTTTTGTTTATCTTTGACGCTTAGAAGTAACGAATAGTATTCTGATCTTTTTGGTAGACTAGTTATTACCTGATAGCAGCTTTAAAAAATTGCCGTATTCCATTGAATTTATGACCTATTGTAATCATTCATGTTTGATGCAATCTTAATTTGACAACTGCCAATGTATTTTGAAGGATAATAAAATTGCACAATAAAAGGATCATTCAAACGACTGAGAAATATAAAAATGATCTAATAAGCCAGTTTTAAGTTAACTATAAATTTGCCGCAAAAATTAAGCAACTTTTAGAAAATGGTATTATTTAAAAGTCAAGCCCACAGCCGAAACGTCATTAAGTTAGCCTGTACAACAGAAAAGTTCTTCCGTTCATCTTTGACGTTTTAAAGTGATTAATAGTATGATGATCGTTAGAGTTGACCAGTAATTATGGGACAGCAGCTTTCAAAATATTGCCGTACTCCATTAAAATCCATGACCATTGTTATCATGCTTGTTTGATGCAATTAGAATGATACACATGCCAAATTCATTTGAATAATAAAAACGACACAATCCTGCATAATTTAAACACTTGATATAAATAAAGATAGTTTAAAAGGAGCAACCTTAAAGTTTACTATAATTTTGCGCTAAAATTAAACAATTTATAGAAAATGCTATATTTTCAAAGACCGGGCAGACCTCAAAATATAAATTAAAATATCTCATAATACTGCTTAGTGCTTTCAGTAATCATGGAAGTTTAGGCGTAACATATAGTATGCTAATCGTTAACTGCGGACATTTTTAATAAACAGCAGCTTTTAAGATTTTGGCATATTTCAATGAAAATGCTAGACAGTTGTTATTACGCTTGTTTAATCCAATCTTAATGATACATATGACAAACTTTTAAATATATTTAACGAATGATCTTATGACGCAACAAATGAATTGACTAATATTAATGGAGATGTATGATAAGCAAGTTTTTTTTGTTTACGAGAATTTAGCAGTTTGAATAGTGCTATTTTGAGAAAATGCTATTTTATAAAAGTCAAGCAGGCAGCCGAAAACCTCATCGAGATAGCTCATACTACAAATGAGTGCTTTCGTTCATCTTTGACGTTTGTAAGTAAAATAGAATTCTGATCGGTATGTGTTAAGCAGTAAACTGCCATCAGCTTTCGACATATGCCGTATTCCATCGAAATCTGTGACCATTGTTATCATGCATGTTTTATGCAATCTAAACAAAACAAATGCGAGATTTTCGAATAGGATAAAAAATAATACAATGTCGTATTTTAAAAACTCTTAAGATTAATAAAGATGGCTTATAATCAATATTTAATTTTTCTATAATTTTACCGCAAAATTTAAGCGATTTATAAAACTGCGATTATTCAAAACTCAAATAGACAGCTAAAACCTAATCAAGATAGATCATACTGTTTATTAGGCATTATTAATTATCCACACGAGAAAAACAAATTTTTGTTAGAGTTAATTATAACAACGTTTCGGTCAATCACAGTGACCCTTTTAAGTTTGAAAAGAGTCACTGTGATTGAAAAGGGTCACTGTGATTGACCGAAACGTTGTTATAATTAACTCTAACAAAAATTTGTTTTTCTCGTGTGGATAATTAATAATGCCTAATAAACAGATTACGTGGCACACGAATGTAATTTTATCAGAATAGATCATACTACTGATAGTTATTCTGGCTATCATTGACGTCTCGGAGAGACTGATAGTATGCTGATCGTTAGTGTTGACAAGTTTTTAACTAAAATCAGCTTTCAACATATTGCCGTATTCTCTTAAAAAAATGAGCATGTTTATCCTGCATGTTTGATGCAATCCTACTGATAAGTATGCCAAATTCTAATAGGTGAGAAAAAATAACACAACGAAGCATCATTATAAAGCCTGATATAAACAAAGATAATCGGGTAAGCAACTTTATGTTTACTATACTTTTGCCGCTAAAATTAAGCGATTTATAGGAAATGGTATTTTTAATAGTCAAGCAGAGAGCCAAATCGTCATCGAGTTGAATCATACCACTTATTTAGTCTTTGGACAATATTGAAGTTTAGACGTTACAAATGGTATGATGATCGTTGATAGTTAACGTTTTTATCTACATCAGCTTACAACATTTTGACCTGTTTTAATCAAATGCTAGACTGTTGTTATTATGTAATCTCTGTAATACATGCAACAATCTTTTAAGTAACTTAAGGAATGACACCATAACGCCACAAATGAATTGACCTTTATGAATAGAGATGGTCTGATAAGCAAGTTTTTGTTTACGAGTATTCATCAGTTCGAATTAAGCTATTTAGGAAAAATGCTATTTTTTCAAAATTTTAGCCGGCAGCCGACACGTCATCGAGATGACATATACTACAGATTAGTGCTTTTGTTAATTTTTCACGCTTAGAAGTAACAAATAGTAATCTGATCAATAAGGGCTAAAACGTTTTTGCCCGACAGCAGATTTTGACTTGTTTCAATGAAATGCTGGACTGTTTTTATTCTGATTGTTTAATGCAATCTCACGATTCACTTCATCGAGATGCATCATACTACATATGATTGCTTTTGTTTATCTTTGACGCTTAGAAGTAACGAATAGTATTCTGATCGTTTTGGTAGACTAGTTATTACCTGATAGCAGCTCTAAAAAATTGCTGTATTTCATTGAATTTATGAATATTGTAATCATGAATGTTTGATGCAATCTTATTTGACAACTGCCAATGTATTTTGAAGGATAATAAAATTGCACAATAAAGGATCATTCAAACGACTGAGAAATATAAAAATGATCTAATAAGCCAGTTTTAAGTTAACTAAAAAATTTGCCGCAAAAATTAACCAACTTTTAGAAAATGGTATTATTTAAAAGTCAAGCCCGAAGCCGAAACGTCATTAAGTTAGCCTGTACAACAGAAAAGTTCTTCCGTTCATCTTTGACGTTTTAAAGTGATTAATAGTATGATGATCGTTAGAGTTGACCAGTAATTATGGAACAGCAGCTTTCAAAATATTGCCGTACTCCATTAAAATCCATGACCATTGTTATCATGCTTGTTTGATGCAATTAGAATGATACACATGCCAAATTCATTTGAATAATAAAAACGACACAATCCTGCATAATTTAAACACTTGATATAAATAAAGATAGTTTAAAAGGAGCAACCTTAACGTTTACTATAATTTTGCGCTAAAATTAAACAATTTATAGTAAATGCTATATTTTCAAAGACCGGGCAGACCTCAAAATATAAATTAAAATATCTCATAATACTGCTTAGTGCTTTCAGTAATCATGGAAGTTTAGGCGTAACATATAGTATGCTAATCGTTAACTGCGGACATTTTTAATAAACAGCAGCTTTTAAGATTTTGGCATATTTCAATGAAAATGCTAGACAGTTGTTATTACGCTTGTTTAATCCAATCTTAATGATACATATGACAACCTTTTAAATATATTTAACGAATGATCTTATGACGCAACAAATGAATTGACTAATATGAATGGAGATGTCTGATAAGCAAGTTTTTTGTTTACGAGAATTTAGCAGTTTGAATGGTGCTATTTAGAGAAAATGCTATTTTTCAAAAGTCAAGCAGGCAGCCGAAAACCTCATCGAGATAGCTCATACTACAGATGTGTGCTTTCGTTTATTATTGAGGTTAATAAGTATAATAGCATTCTGATAGGTATGTGTTTAGAAGTTGACCGACATCAACTTTCGACATATGCCGTATTCCATCGAAATCTATGACCATTGCTATCATGCATGTTTTATGCAATCTAAACAAAACAAATGCCAGATTCTTAAAAAGGATAAAAAATAACACAATGTCGCATTTTAAAAACTCTTGATATTAATAAAGATGGTCTTATAATCAAGATTTAATTTTTCTATAATTTTGCAGCTAAATTTAAGCGATTTATAAAACTGCGATTATTCAAAACTCAAACAGACAGCTAAAACGTAATCAAGATGGATCATACTACTGATGAGTTATTCTGGCTATCTTTGACGTCTAGGAGGGACTAATAGTATGCTGATCGTTAGTGTTGACAAGTTTTTAACTAACATCAGCTTTCAACATATTGCCGTATTCTCTTAAAATCAATGAGCATGTTTATCATGCATGTTTGATGCAATCCTACTGATAGTTATGCCAAATTCTTATAAGTGAGATAAAATGACACAATGAAGCATCATTATAACGCCTGATATAAATAAAGATAATCGGGTAAGCAACTTTATGTTTACTAAAATTTTGCCGCTAAAATTAAGCGATTTATAGGAAATGGTATTTTTAATAGTCAAACAGAGATCCAAATCGTCATCGAGATGAATCATACCACTCTTTTAGTCTTTGGACAATATTGAAGTTTAGACGTTACAAATAGTATGATGATCGTTGATAGTTTACGTTTTTATCTACATAAGCTTACAACATTTAGACCTGTTTTAATCAAATGCAAGACTGTTGTTATTATGTAATCTCTGTAATACATGTGACAATCTTTTAAGTAACTTAAGGAATGACACCATAACGCCACAAATGAATTGACCTTTATGAAAAGAGATGGTCTGATAAGCAAGTTTTTTTACGAGTATTCATCAGTTCGAATTAAGCTATTTAGGGAAAATGCTATTTTTTCAAAATTTTAGCCGGCAGCCGACACGTCATCGAGATGACTCATACTACAGATTAGTGCTTTTGTTCATTTTTGACGCTTAGAAATAACAAATAGTAATCTGATCAATAAGGGCTAACAAGTTTTTGCCCGACAGCAGATTTTGACTTGTTTCAATGAAATGCTGGACTGTTTTTTTAATGATTGTTTAATGCAATCTCGATGATACAAGTCATTGAGATGCATCATACTACATATGATTGCTTTTGTTTATCTTTGACGCTTAGAAGTAACGAATAGTATTCTGATCGTTTTGGTAGACTAGTTATTACCTGATAGCAGCTCTAAAAAATTGCCATATTTCATTGAATTTATGACCATTGTAATCATGCATGTTTGATGCAATCTTAATTTGACAACTGCCAATGTATTTTGAAGGATAATAAAATTGCACAATAAAGGATCATTCAAACGACTGAGAAATATAAAAATGATCTAATAAGCCAGTTTTAAGTTAACTATAAATTTGCCGCAAAAATTAAGCAACTTTTAGAAAATGGTATTATTTAAAAGTCAAGCCCACAGCCGAAACGTCATTAAGTTAGCCTGTACAACAGAAAAGTTCTTCCGTTCATCTTTGACGTTTTAAAGTGATTAATAGTATGATGATCGTTAGAGTTGACCAGTAATTATGGGACAGCAGCTTTCAAAATATTGCCGTACTCCATTAAAATCCATGACCATTGTTATCATGCTTGTTTGATGCAATTAGAATGATACACATGCCAAATTCATTTGAATAATAAAAACGACACAATCCTGCATAATTTAAACACTTGATATAAATAAAGATAGTTTAAAAGGAGCAACCTTAAAGTTTACTATAATTTTGCGCTAAAATTAAACAATTTATAGAAAATGCTATATTTTCAAAGACCAGGCAGACCTCAAAATATAAATTAAAATAACTCATAATACTGCTTAGTGCTTTCAGTAATCATGGAAGTTTAGGCGTTACAAATAGTATGCTGATCGTTAACTGTGGACATTTTTAATAAACAGCAGCTTTTAAGATTTTGGCATATTTCAATGAAAATGCTAGACTGTTGTTATTACGCTTGTTTAATCCAATCTTAATGATACATATGACAACCTTTTGAATATATTTAACGAATGATCTTATGACGCAACAAATGAATTGACTAATATGAATAGAGATGTCTGATAAGCAAGTTTTTTTGTTTACGAGAATTTAGCAGTTTGAATGGTGCTATTTAGAGAAAATGCTATTTTTCAAAAGTCAAGCAGGCAGCCGAAAACCTCATCGAGATAGCTCATACTACAGATGAGTGCTTTCGTTCATCTTTGACGTTAATAAGTAAAATAGTATTCTGATCGGTATGTGTTTAGCAGTTAACCGACATCAGCTTTCGACATATGCCGTATTCCATCGAAATCTGTGACCATTGTTATCATGCATGTTTTATGCAATCTAAACAAAACAAATGCCAGATTTTTAAAAAGGATAGAAAATAACACAATGTCGCATTTTAAAAACTCTTAAGATTAATAAAGATGGTCTTATAATCAATATTTAATTTTTCTATAATTTTGCTGCTAAATTTAAGCGATTTATAAAACTGCGATTATTCAAAACTCAAACAGACAGCTAAAACGATATCAAGATGGATCATACTACTGATGAGTTATTCTGGCTATCTTTGACGTCTAGGAGGGACTAATAGTATGCTGATCGTTAGTGTTGACAAGTTTTTAACTAACATCAGCTTTCAACATATTGCCGTATTCTCTTAAAATCAATGAGCATGTTTATCATGCATGTTTGATGCAATCCAACAGATAGTTATGCCAAATTCTTATAAGTAAGATAAAATGACACAATGAAGCATCATTATAACGCCTGATATAAATAAAGATAATCTGGTAAGCAACTTTTATGTTTACTGTAATTTTGCCGCTAAAATTAAGCGATTTATAGGAAATGGTATTTTTAAAAGTCAAGCAGAGAGCCAAATCGTCATCGAGATGAATCATACCACTGATTTAGTCTTTGGACAATATTGAAGTTTAGACGTTACAAATAGTATGATGATCGTTGACTGTTAACGTTTTTATCTACAGCAGCTTTCAACATTTTGACCTGTTTTAATCAAATGCTAGACTGTTGTTATCATGTTTGTTTTATGTAATTTCTGTAATACATATGACAATATTTTAAGTAACTTAATGAATGACACCATGACGCCACAAATGAATTGACCTTTATGAATAGAGATAGTCTGATAAGCAAGTTTTTGTTTACGAGTATTCATCAGTTCGAATTATGCTATTTAATGATTGTTTAATGCAATCTCAATGATACACTTCATCGAAATGCATCATACTACATATGATTGCTTTTGTTTATCTTTGACGCTGAGAAGTAACGAATAGTATTCTGATCGTTTTGGTAGACTAGTTATTACCTGATAGCAGCTCTAAAAAATTGCCGTATTTCATTGAATTTATGAATATTGTAATCATGAATGTTTGATGCAATCTTAATTTGACAACTGCCAATGTATTTTGAAGGATAATAAAATTGCACAATAAAGGATCATTCAAACGACTGAGAAATATAAAAATGATCTAATAAGCCAGTTTTAAGTTAACTATAAATTTGCCGCAAAAATTAAGCAACTTTTAGAAAATGGTATTATTTAAAAGTCAAGCCCACAGCCGAAACGTCATTAAGTTAGCCTGTACAACAGAAAAGTTCTTCCGTTCATCTTTGACGTTTTAAAGTGATTAATAGTATGATGATCGTTAGAGTTGACCAGTAATTATGGGACAGCAGCTTTCAAAATATTGCCGTACTCCATTAAAATCCATGACCATTGTTATCATGCTTGTTTGATGCAATTAGAATGATACACATGCCAAATTCATTTGAATAATAAAAACGACACGATCCTGCATAATTTAAACACTTGATATAAATAAAGATAGTTTAAAAGGAGCAACCTTAAAGTTTACTATAATTTTGCGCTAAAATTAAACAATTTATAGAAAATGCTATATTTTCAAAGACCGGGCAGACCTCAAAATATAAATTAAAATATCTCATAATACTGCTTAGTGCTTTCAGTAATCATGGAAGTTTAGGCGTTAACATATAGTATGCTGATCGTTAACTGCGGACATTTTTAATAAACAGCAGCTTTTAAGATTTTGGCATATTTCAATGAAAATGCTAGACTGTTGTTATTACGCTTGTTTAATCCAATCTTAATGATACATATGACAACCTTTTAAATATATTTAACGAATGATCTTATGACGCAACAAATGAATTGACTAATATGAATAGGAGATGTCTGATAAGCAAGTTTTTTGTATACGAGAATTTAGCAGTTTGAATGGTGCTATTTAGAGAAAATGCTATTTTTCAAAAGTCAAGCAGGCAGCCGAAAACCTCATCGAGATAGCTCATACTACAGATGAGTGCTTTCGTTCATCTTTGACGTTAAATAAGTAATATAGTATTCTGATCGTTATGTGTTTAACAGTTAACCGACATCAGCTTTCGACATATGCCGTATTCCATCGAAATCTGTGACCATTGTTATCATGCATGTTTTATGCAATCTAAACAAAACAAATGCCAGATTTTTAAAAAGGATAGAAAATAACACAATGTCGTATTCTAAAAACTCTTAAGATTAATAAAGATGGTCTTATAATCAATATTTAATTTTTCTATAATTTTACCGCTAAATTTAAGCTATTTATAAAACTGCGATTATTCAAAACTCAAACAGACAGCTAAAACCTAATCAAGATGGATCATACTACTGATGAGTTATTCTGGCTATCTTTGACGTCTAGGAGGGACTGATAGTATGCTGATCGTTAGTGTTGACAAGTTTTTAACTAACATCAGCTTTCAACATATTGCCGTATTCTCTTAAAATAAATGAGAATGTTTATCATGCATGTTTGATGCAATCCTACTGATAGTTATGCCAAATTCTAATAAGTGAGAAAAAATAACACAATGAAGCATCATTATAACGCCTGATATAAATAAAGATAATCGGGTAAGTAACTTTATGTTTACTAAAATTTTGCCGCTAAAATTAAGCGATTTATAGGAAATGGTATTTTTAATAGTCAAACAGAGATCCAAATCGTCATCGAGATGAATCATACCACTCTTTTAGTCTTTGGACAACATTAAAGTTTAGACGTTACAAATGGTATGATGATCGTTGATAGTTAAAGTTTTTATCTAAATAAGCTTACAACATTTTGACCTGTTTTAATCAAATGCAAGACTGTTGTTATTATGTTATCTCTGTAATACATGTGACAATCTTTTAAGTAACTTAAGGAATGACACCATAACGCCACAAATGAATTGACCTTTATGAATAAAGATAGTCTGATATGCAAGTTTTTGTTTACGAGTATTCATCAGTTCGAATTATGCTATTTAATGATTGTTTAATGCAATCTCACGATTCACTTCATCGAGATGCATCATACTACATATGATTGCTTTTGTTTATCTTTGACGCTGAGAAGTAACGAATAGTATTCTGATCGTTTTGGTAGACTAGTTATTACCTGATAGCAGCTCTAAAAAATTGCCGTATTTCATTGAATTTATGAATATTGTAATCATTAATGTTTGATGCAATCTTAATTTGACAACTGCCAATGTATTTTGAAGGATAATAAAATTGCACAATAAAGGATCATTCAAACGACTGAGAAATATAAAAATGATCTAATAAGCCAGTTTTAAGTTAACTATAAATTTGCCGCAAAAATTAAGCAACTTTTAGAAAATGGTATTATTTAAAAGTCAAGCCCACAGCCGAAACGTCATTAAGTTAGCCTGTACAACAGAAAAGTTCTTCCGTTCATCTTTGACGTTTTAAAGTGATTAATAGTATGATGATCGTTAGAGTTGACCAGTAATTATGGAACAGCAGCTTTCAAAATATTGCCGTACTCTATTAAAATCCATGATTATTGTTATCATGCTTGTTTGATGCAATTAGAATGATACACATGCTAAATTCATTTGAATAATAAAAACGACACGATCCTGCATTTTTTAAACACTTGATATAAATAAAGATAGTTTAAAAGGAGCAACCTTAAAGTTTACTATAATTTTACGCTAAAATTAAACAATTTATAGTAAATGCTATATTTTCAAAGACCGGGCAGACCTCAAAATATAAATTAAAATATCTCATAATACTGCTTAGTGCTTTCAGTAATCATGGAAGTTTAGGCGTTACATATAGTATGCTGATCGTTAACTGCGGACATTTTTAATAAACAGCAGCTTTTAAGATTTTGGCATATTTCAATGAAAATGCTAGACTGTTGTTATTACGCTTGTTTAATCCAATCTTAATGATACATATGACAACCCTTTAAACATATTTGACGAATGATCCTATGACGCAACAAATGAATTGACTAATATGAATGGAGATGTCTGATAAGCAAGTTTTTTGTATACGAGAATTTAGCAGTTTGAATGGTGCTATTTAGAGAAAATGCTATTTTTCAAAAGTCAAGCAGGCAGCCGAAAACCTCATCGAGATAGCTCATACTACAGATGAGTGCTTTCGTTCATCTTTGACGTTTATAAGTAAAATAGAATTCTGATCGGTATGTGTTAAGCAGTTAACTGCCATCAGCTTTCGACATATGCCGTATTCCATCGAAATCTATGACCATTGTTATCATGCATGTTTTATGCAATCTAAACAAAACAAATGCCAGATTTTTAAAAAGGATAAAAAATAATACAATGTCGTATTTTAAAAACTCTTGATATTAATAAAGATGGTCTTATAATCAAGATTTAATTTTTCTATAATTTTGCCGCTAAATTTAAGCGATTTATAAAACTGCGATTATTCAAAACTCAAACAGACAGCTAAAACGTAATCAAGATGGATCATACTACTGATGAGTTATTCTGGCTATCTTTGACGTCTAGGAGGGACTAATAGTATGCTGATCGTTAGTGTTGACAAGTTTTTAACTAACATCAGCTTTCAAAATATTGCCGTATTCTCTTAAAATCAATGAGCATGTTTATCATGCATGTTTGATGCAATCCAACTGATAGTTATGCCAAATTCTTATAAGTGAGATAAAATGACACAATGAAGCATCATTATAACGCCTGATATAAATAAAGATAATCTGGTAAGCAACTTTTATGTTTACTATAATTTTGCCGCTAAAATTAAGCGATTTATAGGAAATGGTATTTTTAAAAGTCAAGCAGAGAGCCAAATCGTCATCGAGATGAATCATACCACTGATTTAGTCTTTGGACAATATTGAAGTTTAGACGTTACAAATAGTATGATGATCGTTGACTGTTAACGTTTTTATCTACATCAGCTTACAACATTTTGACCTGTTTTAATCAAATGCTAGACTGTTGTTATTATGTAATCTCTGTAATACATGTGACAATCTTTTAAGTAACTTAAGGAATGACACCATGACGCCACAAATGAATTGACCTTTATGAATAGAGATGGTCTGATAAGCAAGTTTTTGTTTACGAGTATTCATCAGTTCGAATTAAGCTATTTAGGGAAAATGCTATTTTTTCAAAATTTTAGCCGGCAGCCGACACGTCATCGAGATGACTCATACTACAGATTAGTGCTTTTGTTCATTTTTGACGCTTAGAAGTAACAAATAGTAATCTGATCAATAAGGGCTAACAAGTTTTTGCCCGACAGCAGATTTTGACCTTTTTCAATGAAATGCTGGACTGTTTTTATTATGATTGTTTAATGCAATCTCACGATTCACTTCATCGAGATGCATCATACTACATATGATTGCTTTTGTTTATCTTTGACGCTTAGAAGTAACGAATAGTATTCTGATCGTTTTTGGTAGACTAGTTATTACCTGATAGCAGCTCTAAAAAATTGCCGTATTTCATTGAATTTATGACCATTGTAATCATGAATGTTTGATGCAATCTTAATTTGACAACTGCCAATGTATTTTGAAGGATAATAAAATTGCACAATAAAGGATCATTCAAACGACTGAGAAATATAAAAATGATCTAATAAGCCAGTTTTAAGTTTACTAAAAAATTTGCCGCAAAAATTAAGCAACTTTTAGAAAATGGTATTATTTAAAAGTCAAGCCCACAGCCGAAACGTCATTAAGTTAGCCTGTACAACAGAAAAGTTCTTCCGTTCATCTTTGACGTTTTAAAGTGATTAATAGTATGATGATCGTTAGAGTTGACCAGTAATTATGGGACAGCAGCTTTCAAAATATTGCCGTACTCCATTAAAATCCATGACCATTGTTATCATGCTTGTTTGATGCAATTAGAATGATACACATGCCAAATTCATTTGAATAATAAAAACGACACAATCCTGCATAATTTAAACACTTGATATAAATAAAGATAGTTTAAAAGGAGCAACCTTAAAGTTTACTATAATTTTGCGCTAAAATTAAACAATTTATAGAAAATGCTATATTTTCAAAGACCGGGCAGACCTCAAAATATAAATTAAAATATCTCATAATACTGCTTAGTGCTTTCAGTAATCATGGAAGTTTAGGCGTTAACATATAGTATGCTGATCGTTAACTGCGGACATTTTTAATAAACAGCAGCTTTTAAGATTTTGGCATATTTCAATGAAAATGCTAGACAGTTGTTATTACGCTTGTTTAATCCAATCTTAATGATACATATGACAACCTTTTAAATATATTTAACGAATGATCTTATGACGCAACAAATGAATTGACTAATATGAATAGAGATGTCTGATAAGCAAGTTTTTTGTTTACGAGAATTTAGCAGTTTGAATGGTGCTATTTAGAGAAAATGCTATTTTTCAAAAGTCAAGCAGGCAGCCGAAAACCTCATCGAGATAGCTCATACTACAGATGAGTGCTTTCGTTCATCTTTGACGTTAATAAGTAAAATAGTATTCTGATCGGTATGTGTTTAGCAGTTAACCGACATCAGCTTTCGACATATGCCGTATTCCATCGAAATCTATGACCATTGTTATCATGCATGTTTTATGCAATCTAAACAAAACAAATGCCAGATTTTTAAAAAGGATAAAAAATAACACAATGTCGCATTTTAAAAACTCTTGATATTAATAAAGATGGTCTTATAATCAAGATTTAATTTTTCTATAATTTTGCCGCTAAATTTAAGCGATTTATAAAACTGCGATTATTCAAAACTCAAACAGACAGCTAAAACGTAATCAAGATGGATCATACTACTGATGAGTTATTCTGGCTATCTTTGACGTCTAGGAGGGACTAATAGTATGCTGATCGTTAGTGTTGACAAGTTTTTAACTAACATCAGCTTTCAACATATTGCCGTATTCTCTTAAAATAAATGAGCATGTTTATCATGCATGTTTGATGCAATCCTACTGATAGTTATGCCAAATTCTTATAAGTGAGATAAAATGACACAATGAAGCATCATTATAACGCCTGATATAAATAAAGATAATCTGGTAAGCAACTTTTATGTTTACTATAATTTTGCCGCTAAAATTAAGCGATTTATAGGAAATGGTATTTTTAAAAGTCAAGCAGAGAGCCAAATCGTCATCGAGATGAATCATACCACTGATTTAGTCTTTGGACAATATTGAAGTTTAGACGTTACAAATAGTATGATGATCGTTGACTGTTAACGTTTTTATCTACAGCAGCTTTCAACATTTTGACCTGTTTTAATCAAATGCTAGACTGTTGTTATTATGTAATCTCTGTAATACATATGACAATCTTTTAAGTAACTTAAGGAATGACACCATGACGCCACAAATGAATTGACCTTTATGAATAGAGATGGTCTGATAAGCAAGTTTTTGTTTACGAGTATTCATCAGTTCGAATTAAGCTATTTAGGGAAAATGCTATTTTTTCAAAATTTTAGCCGGCAGCCGACACGTCATCGAGATGACTCATACTACAGATTAGTGCTTTTGTTCATTTTTGACGCTTAGAAGTAACAAATAGTAATCTGATCAATAAGGGCTAACAAGTTTTTGCCCGACAGCAGCTTTTGACCTGTTTCAATGAAATGCTGGACTGTTTTTATTATGATTGTTTAATGCAATCTCGATGATACACTTCATCGAGATGCATCATACTACATATGATTGCTTTTGTTTATCTTTGACGCTTAGAAGTAACGAATAGTATTCTGATCTTTTTGGTAGACTAGTTATTACCTGATAGCAGCTTTAAAAAATTGCCGTATTCCATTGAATTTATGACCATTGTAATCATGCATGTTTGATGCAATCTTAATTTGACAACTGCCAAGGTATTTTGAAGGATAATAAAATTGCACAATAAAGGATCATTCAAACGACTGAGAAATATAAAAATGATCTAATAAGCCAGTTTTAAGTTTACTATAAATTTGCCGCAAAAATTAAGCAATTTTTAGAAAATGGTATTTTTTAAAAGTCAAGCCCACAGCCGAAACGTCATCAAGTTAGCCTGTACAACAGAAAAGTTCTTCCGTTCATCTTTGACGTTTTAAAGTGATTAATAGTATGATGATCGTTAGTGTTGACCAGTAATTATGGGACAGCAGCTTTCAAAATATTGCCGTACTCCATTAAAATCCATGACCATTGTTATCATGCTTGTTTGATGCAATTAGAATGATACACATGCCAAATTCATTTGAATAATAAAAACGACACAATCCTGCATAATTTAAACACTTGATATAAATAAAGATAGTTTAAAA
>WNNJ02003177.1:0-92488 GCA_012934845.2 Pomphorhynchus laevis
AGTACAACAACAGACCGCGAAGCAATGCTTGACTTATCTTGTACATGGCTCTTCGCAGACAAAACGGATTGTAGCTTCAATGATATTTGCGTATTCAACGCAAACGCTTATCAAATTTTATTAAGAGAATCAAATCTATCTTTGGATACCATGAATCGAGAAAAATAAATATTTAGAGAGAATAAACACTATATAACGAGCGTCATTTGTTCCGCAAGTCTTCTCTTTGCTTGGCTGATCTAAAAACGGGTTTAATATTTCCATTGAAGACAATCGCGAGTACCTAGCAAATGACCAAAGCACCTCCTTTAATGACAAAATTACAAAATTTTAAAGCGGAATTTAAATCCTTCCGGCGAAATAACTTCTCGTTGTGATCACCGAGCACGATCAGTTGTTCACCATCATATATAGTGCACAGAATCAAACAAAAAATAATTAATAATGACAAAATTGTCTTGTCACTTTGAACATTTTGAAATGTATTTTTTATTGTAAATAAATTATTTTATTAAAAAGATAGATGAATTGGAAAAAGTCAGCACAAAAGTACCACAAAAGTTCCAGTCTTCTATTTGACCAGAGATAATAACCCATTAGCGCAAACTAACGATACACGTTGCGCATGAATTTTTAATAGTATATTCCTGATTTACGTCCTTATCACGTCGACCGCCAGAGACTAGAACCGTTCCTGTAATATCGCTATTAATAATAAACGTTGATCGAGTTTCAGAGATCTACATGTTTTATTCAAAGCATTCTTAAATCAAATAAATTAAAATCCGAAAGCCCAGTTAACAAAAATAATAAAGCTCACGTATTTAACTCGATATGTTAAAGACAAGAGTAGTTGATTCATCATAACTTCATAAGCTTGCGCAATGAAATTCATAGTAGATGCAAAAGCGGGATTACTTTAATAATAATAATACAATAATTATAAATAACTACAACTGTAATGCATCGTTATTCGCCAATACTATTAAAATGCTATTAACATAGCTTTTAGCCTCACCATCCGATGTAGCGGGCATCAACAGTAGCAGACGTATATTTTTACCAAAGAAAAAATCGGTTTCGTGTCCCATAGACCTGTAGCTCATTTCGATTCAAAATTACCTCATCTGCATATACAAAAAAGCGCTTGCGCGTAGAATCTGCGACCATTCAGTACGCATAACTTAATCTCACCGTGTTATCATTAGTTTGTGAAATGGCGCTCGTTCCATTCAGTAATCAAGAAAGTGCATCAGTTTTGTCAGGATTATAGTAACCAGCTTGCTGTAGCTGTTAATCTTGAATTTATGCCGCATTTTACCGCTTCTCCATTTACTTCGATATCTCCTTTCTCAGGGCTCTTAAGTTGTCTTCGAGAATTGTTAATAGGTAGAGATAGTGCTGTACACCAAGCGTTCTATTATCAATAGGACCATGATGCACGTCAGTTCTACACTATTACAGGTTTTTTTCAATGTTCCTTACTGTCTCCTCTCTTATATCTTGCTAGCTCCATTGCTCTGTTCAATTCTTTCATAAACGATAAACATCTTGTGGTATATGCTGATGATACAACAGCTCGCACATCAGTCGTTTCTTTTTAAGATTAAACTACCAGATTACCTCTTCAAATCCTACTTTGAACTCAGCAGAAACGCAGGTGATTGTCTTTAATGTCACTATCGCAACTAAAATAAAACTTAAGAGATTAGCACTCTCTGCCTTATCCACCGTTTTGCAGTTTCAACCACCCCCTTCCTTCACAAGTCGAGTAAAATATCTGTGATTCACCACTACGGTGAACTGATCGGTTAAAACTGACCTCGATAGACTTAAACGTATCCTGAAGAGAGCTAGGTGAGGCCTGAAAAAGGCCAATATATGTCATTGAAACTAAAAACTCAAGTACGCCATTGTGATACTAAAGATATCTCGGGATTAGTCTTCTTTACTGGCAGGAAGTTTCGTAGATAAAAGAATAAGGTTTCTCAAGCTCTTCATTTCGAGATTACCGAACATAGTCCGCTTCGACTGGAGTCTTAAGAGGTTAGAGACCCCGAATGTGCGGTAAGAAAGCGACGCTGGTGCTGCGAGGGACTCAGATCCCTATGAACCTAAGACCGAAAAGATGTTGAAGAAGTTGCAAGACATATTGTTTGACAAATAGTAAAAAAGGTTATAATTTATTCTAGATCTAGCTTTTGTTTATTCTTTATCTAATGTTGTATTTTGTACTCCTATCTGCTTCTATAAAAGACAGAAACTTATGTTACAGCAAATGTTGATGTGTTGATATAAACCCATGTTGATATAAAAACGAAATAGTTGTAATTAATCGTCATTTGTTCACCTATTTTCATTTATTGACAATTTGATTTCGCGCCATTCTATATTACTATTCCGAATGTATGAACGCAGATTTTGGTTTATACAAATTATTGATATAAATATCACAAAATGTGTTGCAAATATTTTAAACTTTGTTTTAAATGGAAGATATCAAAACACCATCATTCTCAGGTATGAAATTCGCTTTAAAGTAAAATGTTTTATTAGTAACAACAAATGAATAAGAAACCGGCTTGCCTAAAGATTGCCTAACAATCTTATCCGATTGATTGTTTAAAACGCAATGATTCGTAGTTCTACAGCTACTCACCAGTTTCGTTTTAGCAATTTTGCAGCTCCTTAATATCAGACCGAAGCTTATTATTCCAGAATGCTAGTCTATACCAAATCAGCGATAATGATATTGCTGTTTATTAATTAGCCATTTCTTTATTTTTTACGAATTTTATTAAATTGTTTGTAAACAAACTTTTATTTGCATCCTTGATTTTAAGACCACCATATGTGCTGAATGATATTAAAAATTCGTCTAGAGTGTATTTGTCGTAGATCAATATTATAAGTATACACTCTCTATATCGGATATACACTAGTGACTAAAGAGTCCACGTTTGCAAAAATGATTTTTCTAACTCTGACATGAATATAATTGCGTAAGTTGTGCACACGGCGTCCTATCGCAGTTATTCAATCTTAAATAAAGTTTATGTAGCCGTGTTCATGGATGTTGTAATATTATATAAAATACAAAGACTCTAGAATGAATTCTCGTTCATATTTTTGCCGTGTTTATTCTGAAGTGACATTTCTATTGCAATCATCCCTTCATTATTAGGTATCGATGATATAATGACTCAACTTCAAAGTTGCCCACGTAATGTTCGATGGTAAATTAATCTTGACTTGTTTAAATGCTTGCAAAAAAACGTAAAGTATTTGAACAATGTGAAATAACTTTTATTTATCCACAATTAATTTGTGTGTGAGCATTTATAAATGTATGGAAGGAATCGTGTTGAAATTAATTATAGACATTTCACAATATAACGATTTTGAACAAACAACGACAACATCAAATAGGTACAAAGAATCTCAATAATTCTAAATATAAAGATACTACCTTTTCGATGTTATTATTTTTTTTGATATTTTGCTAACTTCTGTCAGCTTCTATAGGAAATTTTCTATTGATTAATTATCTGAGCTGAATCAAAAAAAGAAGATTTTTGTTGATTTTTCGCTTACTTCTGTTAGTATCTTCAGAAAATTACTTTAGGTAATTTTCTGAAAATGCTAACAGAAATTAGCGAAATATAAAAAAAATCCGATTTTCTTTGATCCAGCTCCAATAATTATTTATCAATAATAGATCAGTACCAACTATTTAAAATTTTCAATTATTGCACATTTGATTTCGCGCAATTCTATATTACTACTCGAAATGAATTAGGCAAATTTTGTTCTACAAATTATTGATTTAAAATCATACAATGTGTTTTAAATTTGTTAAACAGTTTAAAATTGAGGAAATCTAAATTATATTATTCGCAGGCTTGTTCCTACTTTGTGCTCATTGAAAAACTACAAATGCTGCTGTTTAGTGGGATAAACAGACCAGTAAAATTAAAGGCAATTATTTTAATTTTTTAACTGTTCACGTGTGAAATATGCTGATATATATTCTTTATTAACACAAAGAGATAATAAAATATATAAATAAACTTATAATGCTTATATTCACAAGTATAGACAATTTCAGATCAACTATCAAAATTCGCAAAATACTGTTAATAAAGTTAGTCAAAAATTGGAAAATCTGTATCTAGTCTCAAAGGAACGAAATAATGCCATCCGCAACGAACAAAATCTACATTTGCTTCAAGTAAAAACGTATGAATCTCAAGCATGGATGCGTAAAATGTTTCGAATAATATCTACTGATAATATCGGCCGTGATGAGCGAACCGCGGACAATCTTCTAAGAAAACACAGAGATGTTCAAAACGTAATATGGGCTCATAGTGTACAAATTGATAGGTTGTACCAAGAAGTCGAACAACTTGTAACAAATGACGACAAGATTAAAGAATATGTTGAGCAACAAGTAACCAGTCTACAACACATGTTTAATGAACTGCTAAGTGCGTGTAGCTTGAAACAACGTATGCTTGAGGAATCTATACATCTGTTTCTTGTTCATTTCATGACGTGGACAACATTGAAGCATGGATCATTGACAAGCAGCGTCTTCTTTATTCACTTAAAATCGTTGCGACCAGTGATATTGAACACCTTGAAGTTATGAAACTTCGATTTAACTGCTTTGAGAAAGAATTATATTCGCGGAAAACAATGCTAGATTTAACTAATAATTTAGCAAGGCAGTTAGTGTCTAAAGATCATCCTGTCATTCTACAAATACTCAATTCTCTAAATAATTTAAATCATAAATGGGAAGATCTACAAACGCTTGCTGATAGTAAACGTGATGAGTTACAGTCGACATTTAGAGTAAAAGCTTTCAACATTGTATGCGATGAAAATATAGGTCGGATGCAAGAAAAGGTAAATATATTTCAAACAAATCAGGATCTTAACCGTGACGCACAGCTCATCTAGAATTTCATATGCTGCGCTGTTATAATAAATCAAAACCAATTTGTAATAATATAAACTTGTTTTATTTGTTGAAGATGATAGTAGTTTGCTATCATCAATTTAACTGTATAATAAAAATTTCACTATTTCTATTCACAACAAATTATTCAAATTACATGTGGTTTGTTAACACTTTATGCTCTTATTTACTAGTAAAATACAAATAAATTTATTTCTTTTGTCAAAATTTAAAATAAGTATAGCGGATGTTATAATCCTTTTAACTATTTTTTAAATATTTACAATAAGGAGAGAGTGAAAAAAGATATTTATTTTAAAATTTTCGATTGAAGATGCGATCATCAGTAAAAAAATTAAATGAATTATTTATAGAACGGAACCAAAGAAACGACAAATTATTCAAAAAAGTTCACCTTTATATCAATATCTAAAGAATTACTCGAGCTGGATAAAAGCAAAGTGAAATTTTTTTGATATTTCGCAAACTTCTGTTAGCATTTTCAGAAAATTACAATAAATACAAAATTACAGTAATTTTCTGAAGATGCGAACAGAAGTTAGCGAAATATCGAAAACTTTCCTCTTTTCTTTGATTCAAATCCAATAATTATTTATCAATAATGGATCATTGTCAACTATTTAAAATCTCAATAGCTGATTTTTTCATCAAAATCTATTGTTTCTCAAAACGTAAGAGTTTCTTATGTTAAAGTTTTATCGAAAAACATAAAACCTTCAAAGAAAAACAAAATACCTGTACAAGAAAGTATCACAAAAAAATATTGTACAAACATATTTTAGTATAAGAAAATATGTGAAAATATTTTTTTAAATATTTGAAAAAATATTTGATATCTTTTTTAATATAATAACAGTGTAATTTTCCAACATCTCAAATTTATTTATTAGCGTTTGTGACTTTCAAAAAAGATAATTTTTAATTAGTAAACATGCGTGCATATTTTAATTTTTTATGTATCGATATGTTTTCCTAACAAATCGCATGATTTGTTAATGTAATGTTTATCTTTTTAATGAATGCATGCTTCTATAATTGAATATATGGGTGATTGTTTCGTTTCACATTGGCTATATAAGTTTTAGTATTTTATATTGTTTACAAATTTAAAATTTAACAAAATAAAATTAAATAATTATCCAATCAGCTAACTGAGTCTACGTCATTTATTATAATATAAACAAAACATAATAATGCTAAATCAAAATTTAACAATTAAAAAATAAAATAAATAATTGTTATTAGATTTTTTATAATTTATCTAGAGTTAAAAAAATTGAAATTTAAAATAAAAGTCATTTTTATGAATTGGCAAATAAATAACAGACGTTGTAGAGGAATAAGGATTATAGGTCATCAGTAGGAACTGCTATGCTATCAGGTTTCGGCACCTAATTATTTTACCCAATATAGCAGCTAAGCAACATACATGCTAAGGACGTATTTCCTCCGATTTAATTTGATTATATAGTATCTTATTTTAATACCAAGTATATTACTTATTATTCATACATAAAAATATTTCGCTAAAGAGTTTAAATTTATTTTTTATATTATTGTGTTGTTTTATATATTTTACTATTTTCTGTTTGATGGTAATTTTATTGTAACCTAGTTGAAAATATGAATCTATTAAACTATTTAAATGATTATGAATAAATGCATCGTTACAAATGTTTTCAATTTTTAAAATTTCATTATTTAATGTATTATATTTTATAATATATGGTATGCATAAATGCTCACGCAAAAATATGTTTCTTGTAAATTTAAATATCTCATCTTTACAATATAAATTAAAAGTAGTTTTGATTGATGTTAATATAATGTCCATAACTAGATATAAACCTTCTTTATCAATAATATTGGTGTTATTAAGAATGAGGCTACCTTGATAAATTTATTCGCTTGTTGAACTTATTATAAGGGAACAATTAAAACGAATAGGGTGTTATTAAGAATAAGGCTACAAATGAGGCTAAAAATAATTAAATAATTTTTAATAATTACAGGTAATAAATAATTGTTATATAATAATCTAGTTAAATCGAGTTAAATTTAGAATTGAAATTGGAAATAAGAGACAATTTTAATGAATCGACCAATAAATAGCGGACAATGTACTATAATAAAGATATGTGGTCATCAGAAATAATGCTGCTATGTTATCCTGTTTTGGTCCATATTCCTCCAAATAACATAGTAACAGGGAAAATACATGCAAATGACGTATATCTTACATTTAAAATTTGTTTATCTAGAGTATCATTTGTACGTAAGTACTAATGATTTCAATTTTAGATCTTTTAAATGTAACAGAAAAAATTGTATAGTTTGTGATGTTATAAATAATAATTGTATTGTAAGTAATACGACAAACGAATGTTTTTCATTAAATATTAATTATAATTGTAACTGCAATACCGCAGGTGTAATGTATCTTCTACAATGTACATGTGGATTGCAATATATAGGAAAAACATATCAAATGTTAAAAACTAGGTTTAGGTTACACATATATAATATACAGCATAATAGTCAAACTATATTTCATAAACATATGAGATTAATAGGACATTATATTAAAAACTGTAAATTATTAATTTTGGAACATATTATCGAAGAAAACATAGCAATATTAAATCAAAAACTATTAGAAAAAGAAGATTTTTGAATTAAAACGCTAAATTCCATGTACACATTTGTGTTGAATGTAGTGGTACAAAGAATTGGCAGAAGTAGTATAATACATAATAAACAACCATATTATAATAATCCGATTAAACGCAAACGAAGAAGTCATAGTGACAAAACGAATAAGAAAAATAGAGTTAAAAATATTAAAAAAGATATGTATATAAATGAACAATTAGAAATATTAAAACAACTTTTAAGAGATAATAAGCTTAAAGATCTTTATGTAAATATAAGAAGTTTATCTAAAGATATCATATGTTCAATAAATCAAAAATAAATTAACGACAGTGAAAGGCTAAGTTGTATAACAGACAGTTATTGTAATACAAAATACTATAATCGAACAATAAATGTTAATAATAACAATAGAAAATATACATTAACCATAACCTTCATTAATAAATGTATATATAACATAAATATAGGCGGACTTTTAAAAAATTCTAAAAGTAAAGAAATAATATGGTCAGATTTAAGTTACTATATTCTAAAATAAGGTATAAACTATTACCACCATTTGGACGAAAAATTTGTAATTATAATAAAGAATTAATATCAATATGTAACGATAATATTATAAACATAATGGAAACAGAATGCAATAGTCAAAGTTTTAGTTTTGATAAAATGAATGAACACATATGTACCCATAATCTAGAATTAATTGACAATTGTGAATTTCATTATTTTATGTATTATATTTTATATTATATGGTATGCATGAATGCTCATGCAAAAATATGTTTCTTGTAAATTTAAATATGTCATCTTTACGATATAAATTAATAGTAGTTTTAGTTAATGTTAATTTAAAGTTCATATCTAGATATACACCTTCTTATATCATTAATATTGGTTTTGTTAAGAATAAAGCTTTCTGGGTAAATGTGCTCACTAATTGAATGAAAATTATTTGAATTAAATACACATATATCATCAATGTATCGAAACATATATTTCATATATTTATATTGTTTAGATTTAGTTTTTTACACAGTTATGAACAAATTCATATTCTATAAAGCTTAAAAACAAGTAAGCTATAATTGGGCTACTATTACCACCCATTAGAACACCTTTTACTTGTCTAAATATAGATGTCCCTACTTTTAAATAATTTTGATTTATCAAAATATTTAAGGATTCTATTAATTCAATTTTATCCATATATTTATATTTATTTGATGGTTTAATTTTTGTTAGATAGGCGTTATAATTATTTTAACATATATATGTATATCTTTTTCCGAATTTAAGATCAATAAAATGTACTAACGCTTCTATAATATCTAATAAATCTAGATTTGTATAAAGCGTACTAAAATCGTAAGTATTTGTATTTTGAAAATTTATTCCTTTTGTCTGTTCTAAAAATGCTTTTGTAGAATTAGTACTGAAATAGTGGTTTATACCAGCATTAATTTCGATTACCTTGCAATATTTTTTAAAGTGTGCTTTAATTACTTTAAGTATTTAATTCATATAGACAGAAAGTGGTTTTAATGTACATTTAAACGCACTACATATGAACCCAGCTTTAAATGAATTTTTATGTAATTTTGGATTCCAATATAATATACCTTTTTTATCCATTATAGAACAGTGACTTGTAATATTTGTTTCAAAACTCAACTCTCCACATTCATATGTTGGATTTACATTAAAATCATTAGAATTAACCTCTTTCACTAGTATATCATAATAAAGTTTTTACATATGAAGACAAAGTTATTACTAGCTTTATCAATAGTTGTTATTATATAGTTATCCTTTAATTTAGTAAGTTCTTTATACATATCTTTATTAATTTTATCTTTCCTTTTATAATTGTTTGTTATTTTCATTTTATTTTTAAATCAAATATATAATCTTTCCGAACTATACAATCTATACAAATACAATCTACACAAACTATACAATTTATTCTGTTACATTTAAAAGATCTAAAATTAAAATCATTAGTACTTACGTATTTTTCCAAGCTGGTTGAGTACATCTAACTTTTAAGTCATAATTGTTAACGTCGCGTTTTCGGTGTCGCCACCTAGTTTAGTTGACTCAGACTAAACTTAAATCTGGCCATGCAGCAGCATCTGAGAGGGAGCTGCCCTGCTTAAGGCGGTTGCAGGATTGAACAAGATCTATAAAGATCTACCACCTTCACTACACGCGCTACGCGACCTAGCAATTGGCCATTACCTAGTCTCTTAAACGTGATCACGTAAAGCAGTTTTCATTTTAAAGTGTAAACACCTCGTATGCAAAATTCTTCCTTTTTTAAATTAATAATTCATCAAACTTGTATGAAAATAAGAGAATAATAGTAAAGTCGTAACCAATAATACATAGTTTCAGTATTTCTGACAAAGTTAGTGTAATAATATTTAGTTATTAAAAGAATTTTTAGAACAGACAAAAGGAATAAATTTTCAAAATATAAATACATACGATTTTAGTACGCTTTATACAAATCTAGATTTAGTAGATATTAAAGAAGCGTTAGTAAAATTAATTAATCTTATATTAGGAAAAAGATATACATATATATATGTTATAATAATTATAACGCCTATCTAACAAAAATTAAACCATCAAATAAATATAAATATATGGATAAAATTGAATTAATAGAATCCTTAAATATTTTGATAAATCAAAATTTTTTAAAAGTAGAGACCTCTATATTTAGACAAGTAAAAGGTGTTTTAATGGGTGGTAATAGTAGCCCAATTATAGCTTACTTGTTTTTAAGCTTTATAGAATATGAATTTGTTCATAACTGTGTAAAAACTAAATCTAAACAATATAAATATATGAAATATATGTTTCGATACATTGATGATATATGTGTATTTAATTCTAATAATTTTTATTCAATTAGTGAGCACATTTATCCAGAAAGCTTTATTCTTAACAAAACCAATATTAATGATAAAGAAGGTGTATATCTAAATATGAACATTAAATTAACATTAACTAAAGCTACTATTAATTTATATCGTAAAGATGACATATTTAAATTTACAAGAAACATATTTTTGCATGAGCATTCATGCATACCATATAATATAAAATACAATACATTAAATAATGAAATTTTAAGAATTGCAACAATATGTAATGATATTGGCTTTCTTCAAAATCATTAAAATAATTTAATAGATACATATTTTAAACTAGGTTACTATAAAAATAACATCAAGCAGAAAATAGTAAAATATATAAATCAGCACAATAATATAAAGAATAAATTTAAACTCTTAAGCGGCAAATTTTTGTGGATGGATAATAAATAATATACTTTGTATAAGAATAAGATACTAGATAGTTATTTCAGAGGAAATACATCATTAGCATGTATTTGGCCCCGCTGCTATGTTGGGTAGAGGAGTTAGGGGCCGAAACCTGATAGCATAGCAGTTCCTCCTGATGACCTCTAATTCATATTGTGATACAACGTCTGTTATTTATTAGTCAATTCATAAAAATGACTTTTTTAAATTTCATTTTTTAACTTGATTTAAATTATAGAAAATCTAAAAACAATTATTAATTTTATTATTTAATTATTAAATTTTGATTTAGCATTATTATGTTTTGTTAATTTTATAATTATATTAAATACGTAGACTCAGTTAGCTGATTTAATAAGCCATTGTTAGAGCGGCATCAAGTTATATACTAGCCCCTCTTTTCACACGAGCATTTCTCATACAATCTGGAAGAAGTGAAGTCGGCTTAATAATTTATGGACTATAACAATGATCAAGATTGTATTATTTAGTTAAAACAATTTTAATATTATTATACTGTAAAGAAATGATATCAGATAAAAAATTCAAGAGGAAAACAAAAACCTTAGAGAGTTAATATTTACAATTATTCTTCGTTTAAAGATATAAGTCATCAAATTGGTTCATTCCGCTCGTAGACAATTTATTACTAAACTACAAAATATTTGTTGATTGGTTAACAAATTGTATTGGACTTAAATACTTACAATGAATCCTTTTAGAATTAGGCTCATATATGCTCTGCGCTTTTCATTCCACGAGGTAAGACATCGAATGTTACACCTTGTTGCGGTTGCAACGGGCCCTACGCAAAATGTTAGAGATTTAAATGTGTTTAAAAAAGCACTGTATGTATTTATTGTATTGCGATTAGTTGTACGAATCGTGACAGCACGACAATGCCCTTTCCTATTCTTTGAACAATCAACTTAATCCTTCACTTACAAATGATAGACACACACGAGTACTAATGCAAATATATCAGCCGATGATGTCAATGTGATTAGAAAAATTTAGTTAATATAAATTAAGATAATACGATGGAACCTTAACCTGTTATGATTAACACGATGTGCTGAGTTGAAGATATCCGTTGACGGCCTTTCTCGTATATATCATCAATCAGCATAAACTAATAATGATTTTTACTCATGCATGAAAATACCCTTAACCAATTAGTATTTCAACATAATGGATTTTAAATACTAGAAATCTTAATACTTCGATTTCCAGTCATCTTACTAGTTGCACAAAGGCATTAAACCTCTGCTTAAAGAAGCTTAATATCTGCGGCACATTGACGAAAAACAAATCGCACTTGAGTATAAACAATGATAGAACAAAAATATTTCAAAAGCTTGTTGTACATATTAAGATAACATCATCAATGATAAATATTGAGAACGAGTCTGGATCCGGGATGCAAATGGACTTAATACATTAACATCAAACAAGTCATTAAGACACATTTTGAGAAACATCCTATAATCAGCAGATATTCACGCGGAAGCAGTCCTAAGTCAATTGATATTTTAAATGATTACTTTAATCAAGTTGCATTTAAAAATATTGATGGAATAAATAAATTTAGATCTACTTAAAGAGTGAAGGGTGACTCTGAACTGTCATGAATGGATGCAAGAGCATCGACAAAAATGCTTTTAAACTTCGGTAAAGAATCAGAATGATTAGCAGATTCATTAGCGTCGTTTGCTCAACATATTGCTACAATTGAAATTTCGGATTGGTTGATCAATAGCGTTTCTGACAAGTCGACTAATTGCATTAAATAGAATCAGGTGTGCGTCCCATTAGTATATGCGATGTATGACGACGCATCATTTTAAAGTTATACTCGATATTGCTCGACATCAATTACATCTAAGTATCTAGCGTAAATATGTCGATGACGATAACCTGGTTGGCGACACAGCGCTGCGAAAGCGACCTTTGACTAATACGGGAAATTTGACCACCCTACGATTTTTTCGTTAATCTGAAGAAATGTAGATTTTACGCGAAAGAACTTAATGCGAAAAAGCTTCATACGTTACTTGCTTTACTCAAAATTCGGGCCGTTGTTGATGGATATATGTGTCACGATTTACTATTAGGGAGAGTACTATGTAAAAAGCATGTTAAATCTATAGTGTACTCTTTTATAGGATCAGTTAATCACATAACGTGATAAGGTCATTTTGAGCTACAGATCGCATATGTTACTGCAGTAACTTCGTTTTAGCACAAATGGGTGCATTTACAAAGGTCATTTAATTACATAATCGATTTTTTCGACGCATTTGCATCATCAAAGGGCTATATGATAACTGAGTTAATCAGAATTGACCTGAAATTCAAAGAAACCCTGTTTAAAGTTATCAACCCGAGTTTGGGACATTGTGGCATCACCATTTAAGTACCTAAGAGTCTATTCGATCAAGAACATTACGCTTGACATTTAGTAAGTCAGTCCCATTTAAAAATCCTGATGGATATCATCTTATCAACGAACAAACACGATATGTATGTAAATTTATACGAATCGCTTAAAAATGGAAACAATGAATTGTTTTGACATTCTAAACCAGGTTGATTCCAAACTCAAAAAAGCAAATGAGAGTGCACTAGGGACTGGAACATCTTCATAGCTGTCAACAAATCCGACAAACAGGTCTTATTCCAGAATTAGTAATGCAGCATTATGTGATGCATTAGTAAATAGATAAAGCTTTTTCTTCCTCATCACGTTTATACTGCCAATGTATTGAAACGAATTCTATCTTACATACGCTTACCTGTACGTTAGATGGATTGCCTTCTATGAGACACGAGGCTGGTCGAGATTTGCTTGAATAAAGGCGAAATAAGCCATTCCGTAGCAATCGAGCTAATATTCTCTCTTCCTCATAGTGAAATTGGTTTCCAAATTGAAGTACAACAACAGACCGCGAAGCAATGCTTGACTTATCTTGTACATGGCTCTTCGCAGACAAAACGGATTGTAGCTTCAATGATATTTGCGTATTCAACGCAAACGCTTATCAAATTTTATTAAGAGAATCAAATCTATCTTTGGATACCATGAATCGAGAAAAATAAATATTTAGAGAGAATAAACACTATATAACGAGCGTCATTTGTTCCGCAAGTCTTCTCTTTGCTTGGCTGATCTAAAAACGGGTTTAATATTTCCATTGAAGACAATCGCGAGTACCTAGCAAATGACCAAAGCACCTCCTATAATGACAAAATTACAAAATTTTAAAGCGGAATTTAAATCCTTCCGGCGAAATAACTTCTCGTTGTGATCACCGAGCACGATCAGTTGTTCACCATCATATATAGTGCACAGAATCAAACAAAAAATAATTAATAATGACAAAATTGTCTTGTCACTTTGAACATTTTGAAATGTATTTTTTATTGTAAATAAATT
Source organism: Pomphorhynchus laevis (assembly GCA_012934845.2). Taxonomy (NCBI): domain Eukaryota; kingdom Metazoa; phylum Acanthocephala; class Palaeacanthocephala; order Echinorhynchida; family Pomphorhynchidae; genus Pomphorhynchus; species Pomphorhynchus laevis. Next base: position 14,414 of record WNNJ02003177.1, read on the forward strand.
ATTTTATTAAAAAGATAGATGAATTGGAAAAAGTCAGCACAAAAGTACCACAAAAGTTCCAGTCTTCTATTTGACCAGAGATAATAACCCATTAGCGCAAACTAACGATACACGTTGCGCATGAATTTTTAATAGTATATTCCTGATTTACGTCCTTATCACGTCGACCGCCAGAGACTAGAACCGTTCCTGTAATATCGCTATTAATAATAAACGTTGATCGAGTTTCAGAGATCTACATGTTTTATTCAAAGCATTCTTAAATCAAATAAATTAAAATCCGAAAGCCCAGTTAACAAAAATAATAAAGCTCACGTATTTAACTCGATATGTTAAAGACAAGAGTAGTTGATTCATCATAACTTCATAAGCTTGCGCAATGAAATTCATAGTAGATGCAAAAGCGGGATTACTTTAATAATAATAATACAATAATTATAAATAACTACAACTGTAATGCATCGTTATTCGCCAATACTATTAAAATGCTATTAACATAGCTTTTAGCCTCACCATCCGATGTAGCGGGCATCAACAGTAGCAGACGTATATTTTTACCAAAGAAAAAATCGGTTTCGTGTCCCATAGACCTGTAGCTCATTTCGATTCAAAATTACCTCATCTGCATATACAAAAAAGCGCTTGCGCGTAGAATCTGCGACCATTCAGTACGCATAACTTAATCTCACCGTGTTATCATTAGTTTGTGAAATGGCGCTCGTTCCATTCAGTAATCAAGAAAGTGCATCAGTTTTGTCAGGATTATAGTAACCAGCTTGCTGTAGCTGTTAATCTTGAATTTATGCCGCATTTTACCGCTTCTCCATTTACTTCGATATCTCCTTTCTCAGGGCTCTTAAGTTGTCTTCGAGAATTGTTAATAGGTAGAGATAGTGCTGTACACCAAGCGTTCTATTATCAATAGGACCATGATGCACGTCAGTTCTACACTATTACAGGTTTTTTTCAATGTTCCTTACTGTCTCCTCTCTTATATCTTGCTAGCTCCATTGCTCTGTTCAATTCTTTCATAAACGATAAACATCTTGTGGTATATGCTGATGATACAACAGCTCGCACATCAGTCGTTTCTTTTTAAGATTAAACTACCAGATTACCTCTTCAAATCCGACTTTGAACTCAGCAGAAACGCAGGTGATTGTCTTTAATGTCACTATCGCAACTAAAATAAAACTTAAGAGATTAGCACTCTCTGCCTTATCCACCGTTTTGCAGTTTCAACCACCCCCTTCCTTCACAAGTCGAGTAAAATATCTGTGATTCACCACTACGGTGAACTGATCGGTTAAAACTGACCTCGATAGACTTAAACGTATCCTGAAGAGAGCTAGGTGAGGCCTGAAAAAGGCCAATATATGTCATTGAAACTAAAAACTCAAGTACGCCATTGTGATACTAAAGATATCTCGGGATTAGTCTTCTTTACTGCAGGAAGTTTCGTAGATAAAAGAATAAGGTTTCTCAAGCTCTTCATTTCGAGATTACCGAACATAGTCCGCTTCGACTGGAGTCTTAAGAGGTTAGAGACCCCGAATGTGCGGTAAGAAAGCGACGCTGGTGCTGCGAGGGACTCAGATCCCTATGAACCTAAGACCGAAAAGATGTTGAAGAAGTTGCAAGACATATTGTTTGACAAATAGTAAAAAAGGTTATAATTTATTCTAGATCTAGCTTTTGTTTATTCTTTATCTAATGTTGTATTTTGTACTCCTATCTGCTTCTATAAAAGACAGAAACTTATGTTACAGCAAATGTTGATGTGTTGATATAAACCCATGTTGATATAAAAACGAAATAGTTGTAATTAATCGTCATTTGTTCACCTATTTTCATTTATTGACAATTTGATTTCGCGCCATTCTATATTACTATTCCGAATGTATGAACGCAGATTTTGGTTTATACAAATTATTGATATAAATATCACAAAATGTGTTGCAAATATTTTAAACTTTGTTTTAAATGGAAGATATCAAAACACCATCATTCTCAGGTATGAAATTCTCTTTAAAGTAAAATGTTTTATTAGTAACAACAAATGAATAAGAAACTGGATTGCCTAAAGATTGCCTAACAATCTTATCCGATTGATTGTTTAAAACGCAATGATTCGTAGTTCTACAGCTACTCACCAGTTTCGTTTTAGCAATTTTGCAGCTCCTTAATATCAGACCGAAGCTTATTATTCCAGAATGCTAGTCTATACCAAATCAGCGATAATGATATTGCTGTTTATTAATTAGCCATTTCTTTATTTTTTACGAATTTTATTAAATTGTTTGTAAACAAACTTTTATTTGCATCCTTGATTTTAAGACCACCATATGTGCTGAATGATATTAAAAATTCGTCTAGAGTGTATTTGTCGTAGATCAATATTATAAGTATACACTCTCTATATTGGATATACACTAGTGACTAAAGAGTCCACGTTTGCAAAAATGATTTTTCTAACTCTGACATGAATATAATTGCGTAAGTTGTGCACACGGCGTCCTATCGCAGTTATTCAATCTTAAATAAAGTTTATGTAGCCGTGTTCATGGATGTTGTAATATTATATAAAATACAAAGACTCTAGAATGAATTCTCGTTCATATTTTTGCCGTGTTTATTCTGAAGTGACATTTCTATTGCAATCATCCCTTCATTATTAGGTATCGATGATATAATGACTCAACTTCAAAGTTGCCCACGTAATGTTCGATGGTAAATTAATCTTGACTTGTTTAAATGCTTGCAAAAAAACGTAAAGTATTTGAACAATGTGAAATAACTTTTATTTATCCACAATTAATTTGTGTGTGAGCATTTATAAATGTATGGAAGGAATCGTGTTGAAATTAATTATAGACATTTCACAATATAACGATTTTGAACAAACAACGACAACATCAAATAGGTACAAAGAATCTCAATAATTCTAAATATAAAGATACTACCTTTTCGATGTTATTATTTTTTTTGATATTTTGCTAACTTCTGTCAGCTTCTATAGGAAATTTTCTATTGATTAATTATCTGAGCTGAATCAAAAAAAGAAGATTTTTGTTGATTTTTCGCTTACTTCTGTTAGTATCTTCAGAAAATTACTTTAGGTAATTTTCTGAAAATGCTAACAGAAATTAGCGAAATATAAAAAAAAATCCGATTTTCTTTGATCCAGCTCCAATAATTATTTATCAATAATAGATCAGTACCAACTATTTAAAATTTTCAATTATTGCACATTTGATTTCGCGCAATTCTATATTACTACTCGAAATGAATTAGGCAAATTTTGTTCTACAAATTATTGATTTAAAATCATACAATGTGTTTTAAATTTGTTAAACAGTTTAAAATTGAGGAAATCTAAATTATATTATTCGCAGGCTTGTTCCTACTTTGTGCTCATTGAAAAACTACAAATGCTGCTGTTTAGTGGGATAAACAGACCAGTAAAATTAAAGGCAATTATTTTAATTTTTTAACTGTTCACGTGTGAAATATGCTGATATATATTCTTTATTAACACAAAGAGATAATAAAATATATAAATAAACTTATAATGCTTATATTCACAAGTATAGACAATTTCAGATCAACTATCAAAATTCGCAAAATACTGTTAAAGTTAGTCAAAAATTGGAAAATCTGTATCTAGTCTCAAAGGAACGAAATAATGCCATCCGCAACGAACAAAATCTACATTTGCTTCAAGTAAAAACGTATGAATCTCAAGCATGGATGCGTAAAATGTTTCGAATAATATCTACTGATAATATCGGCCGTGATGAGCGAACCGCGGACAATCTTCTAAGAAAACACAGAGATGTTCAAAACGTAATATGGGCTCATAGTGTACAAATTGATAGGTTGTACCAAGAAGTCGAACAACTTGTAACAAATGACGACAAGATTAAAGAATATGTTGAGCAACAAGTAACCAGTCTACAACACATGTTTAATGAACTGCTAAGTGCGTGTAGCTTGAAACAACGTATGCTTGAGGAATCTATACATCTGTTTCGTTCATTTCATGACGTGGACAACATTGAAGCATGGATCATTGACAAGCAGCGTCTTCTTTATTCACTTAAAATCGTTGCGACCAGTGATATTGAACACCTTGAAGTTATGAAACTTCGATTTAACTGCTTTGAGAAAGAATTATATTCGCGGAAAACAATGCTAGATTTAACTAATAATTTAGCAAGGCAGTTAGTGTCTAAAGATCATCCTGTCATTCTACAAATACTCAATTCTCTAAATAATTTAAATCATAAATGGGAAGATCTACAAACGCTTGCTGATAGTAAACGTGATGAGTTACAGTCGACATTTAGAGTAAAAGCTTTCAACATTGTATGCGATGAAAATATAGGTCGGATGCAAGAAAAGGTAAATATATTTCAAACAAATCAGGATCTTAACCGTGACGCACAGCTCATCTAGAATTTCATATGCTGCGCTGTTATAATAAATCAAAACCAATTTGTAATAATATAAACTTGTTTTATTTGTTGAAGATGATAGTAGTTTGCTATCATCAATTTAACTGTATAATAAAAATTTCACCATTTCTATTCACAACAAATTATTCAAATTACATGTGGTTTGTTAACACTTTATGCTCTTATTTACTAGTAAAATACAAATAAATTTATTTCTTTTGTCAATATTAAAAATAAGTATAGCGGATGTTATAATCCTTTTAACTATTTTTTAAATATTTACAATAAGGAGAGAGTGAAAAAAGATATTTATTTTAAAATTTTCGATTGAAGATGCGATCATCAGTAAAAAAATTAAATGAATTATTTATAGAACGGAACCAAAGAAACGACAAATTATTCAAAAAAGTTCACCTTTATATCAATATCTAAAGAATTACTCGAGCTGGATAAAAGCAAAGTGAAATTTTTTTGATATTTCGCAAACTTCTGTTAGCATTTTCAGAAAATTACAATAAATACAAAATTACAGTAATTTTCTGAAGATGCGAACAGAAGTTAGCGAAATATCGAAAACTTTCCTCTTTTCTTTGATTCAAATCCAATAATTATTTATCAATAATGGATCATTGTCAACTATTTAAAATCTCAATAGCTGATTTTTTCATCAAAATCTATTGTTTCTCAAAACGTAAGAGTTTCTTATGTTAAAGTTTTATCGAAAAACATGAAAACCTTCAAAGAAAAACAAAATACCTGTACAAGAAAGTATCACAAAAAAATATTGTACAAACATATTTTAGTATAAGAAAATATGTGAAAATATTTTTTTAAATATTTGAAAAAATATTTGATATCTTTTTTAATATAATAACAGTGTAATTTTCCAACATCTCAAATTTATTTATTAGCGTTTGTGACTTTCAAAAAAGATAATTTTTAATTAGTAAACATGCGTGCATATTTTAATTTTTTATGTATCGATATGTTTTCCTAACAAATCGCATGATTTGTTAATGTAATGTTTATCTTTTTAATGAATGCATGCTTCTATAATTGAATATATGGGTGATTGTTTCGTTTCACATTGGCTATATAAGTTTTACTATTTTATATTGTTTACAAATTTAAAATTTAACAAAATAAAATTAAATAATTATCCAATCAGCTAACTGAGTCTACGTCATTTATTATAATATAAACAAAACATAATAATGCTAAATCAAAATTTAACAATTAAAAAATAAAATAAATAATTGTTATTAGATTTTTTATAATTTATCTAGAGTTAAAAAAATTGAAATTTAAAATAAAAGTCATTTTTATGAATTGGCAAATAAATAACAGACGTTGTAGAGGAATAAGGATTATAGGTCATCAGTAGGAACTGCTATGCTATCAGGTTTCGGCACCTAATTATTTTACCCAATATAGCAGCTAAGCAACATACATGCTAAGGACGTATTTCCTCCGATTTAATTTGATTATATAGTATCTTATTTTAATACCAAGTATATTACTTATTATTCATACATAAAAATATTTCGCTAAAGAGTTTAAATTTATTTTTTATATTATTGTGTTGTTTTATATATTTTACTATTTTCTGTTTGATGGTAATTTTATTGTAACCTAGTTGAAAATATGAATCTATTAAACTATTTAAATGATTATGAATAAATGCATCGTTACAAATGTTTTCAATTTTTAAAATTTCATTATTTAATGTATTATATTTTATAATATATGGTATGCATAAATGCTCACGCAAAAATATGTTTCTTGTAAATTTAAATATCTCATCTTTACAATATAAATTAAAAGTAGTTTTGATTGATGTTAATATAATGTCCATAACTAGATATAAACCTTCTTTATCAATAATATTGGTGTTATTAAGAATGAGGCTACCTTGATAAATTTATTCGCTTGTTGAACTTATTATAAGGGAACAATTAAAACGAATAGGGTGTTATTAAGAATAAGGCTACAAATGAGGCTAAAAATAATTAAATAATTTTTAATAATTACAGGTAATAAATAATTGTTATATAATAATCTAGTTAAATCGAGTTAAATTTAGAATTGAAATTGGAAATAAGAGACAATTTTAATGAATCGACCAATAAATAGCGGACAATGTACTATAATAAAGATATGTGGTCATCAGAAATAATGCTGCTATGTTATCCTGTTTTGGTCCATATTCCTCCAAATAACATAGTAACAGGGAAAATACATGCAAATGACGTATATCTTACATTTAAAATTTGTTTATCTAGAGTATCATTTGTACGTAAGTACTAATGATTTCAATTTTAGATCTTTTAAATGTAACAGAAAAAATTGTATAGTTTGTGATGTTATAAATAATAATTGTATTGTAAGTAATACGACAAACGAATGTTTTTCATTAAATATTAATTATAATTGTAACTGCAATACCGCAGGTGTAATGTATCTTCTACAATGTACATGTGGATTGCAATATATAGGAAAAACATATCAAATGTTAAAAACTAGGTTTAGGTTACACATATATAATATACAGCATAATAGTCAAACTATATTTCATAAACATATGAGATTAATAGGACATTATATTAAAAACTGTAAATTATTAATTTTGGAACATATTATCGAAGAAAACATAGCAATATTAAATCAAAAACTATTAGAAAAAGAAGATTTTTGAATTAAAACGCTAAATTCCATGTACACATTTGTGTTGAATGTAGTGGTACAAAGAATTGGCAGAAGTAGTATAATACATAATAAACAACCATATTATAATAATCCGATTAAACGCAAACGAAGAAGTCATAGTGACAAAACGAATAAGAAAAATAGAGTTAAAAATATTAAAAAAGATATGTATATAAATGAACAATTAGAAATATTAAAACAACTTTTAAGAGATAATAAGCTTAAAGATCTTTATGTAAATATAAGAAGTTTATCTAAAGATATCATATGTTCAATAAATCAAAAATAAATTAACGACAGTGAAAGGCTAAGTTGTATAACAGACAGTTATTGTAATACAAAATACTATAATCGAACAATAAATGTTAATAATAACAATAGAAAATATACATTAACCATAACCTTCATTAATAAATGTATATATAACATAAATATAGGCGGACTTTTAAAAAATTCTAAAAGTAAAGAAATAATAGGGTCAGATTTAAGTTACTATATTCTAAAATAAGGTATAAACTATTACCACCATTTGGACGAAAAATTTGTAATTATAATAAAGAATTAATATCAATATGTAACGATAATATTATAAACATAATGGAAACAGAATGCAATAGTCAAAGTTTTAGTTTTGATAAAATGAATGAACACATATGTACCCATAATCTAGAATTAATTGACAATTGTGAATTTCATTATTTTATGTATTATATTTTATATTATATAGTATGCATGAATGCTCATGCAAAAATATGTTTCTTGTAAATTTAAATATGTCATCTTTACGATATAAATTAATAGTAGTTTTAGTTAATGTTAATTTAATGTTCATATCTAGATATACACCTTCTTTATCATTAATATTGGTTTTGTTAAGAATAAGGCTTTCTGGATAAATGTGCTCACTAATTGAATAAAAATTATTAGAATTAAATACACATATATCATCAATGTATCGAAACATATATTTCATATATTTATATTGTTTAGATTTAGTTTTTTCACAGTTATGAACAAATTCATATTCTATAAAGCTTAAAAACAAGTAAGCTATAATTGGGCTACTATTACCACCCATTAAAACACCTTTTACTTGTCTAAACATAGATTCCTCTACTTTTAAATAATTTTGATTTTTCAAAATATTTAAGGATTCTATTAATTCAATTTTATTCATATATTTATATTTACTTGATGGTTTAATTTTTGTTAAATAGGCGTTATAGTCACATGCGCTTACTATTTCTTGTTTTTCGTTTCCGTTCATCCGTCTCACCTTCATATCTTAAACTTCTTTCCTACAATTCAGTTTACATATCTTTAACTTTACTATACAGTCACACAAGTCGCTTAGCCATTCTAATATATTTGAATAATTATGGCCTCCACACATACCATGTTTCTGAGTCACTTGCATGTATCGCATTTATATTGACATTCGCTCCTCTTCTTCCGTTCACACCTGTAAACAGCTCTTTTCAATCCATCTCATAACCCTCTGCTTAGTTCAAACTGATCTATATTTATTTCACATTTTCCCTCTGGCGTATATATCTTGTCCACGAGAACCAAAATTCATTGACGGCAATGTTAAAAATAAACTTGACATATTGCATCCTTTACATGCTTCTTGCCTATCTAACCTCAAGTTAACCAGCATTCTTTACCGCCACCATTCTACATATCAACTCATCTGACCAACTCTTCACATCAACTTTCCACAAACATCTTTCATTTGCATGCACCTTAAACTCTCACTGTCCAATCTCCATATCTTTTATACACTAACATTATCCACAAACAACTATTAATCTCCCTTTATCACGGAGATTAAATATGTCATCTTTACGATATAAATTAATAGTAGTTTTAGTTAATGTTAATTTAATGTTCATATCTAGATATACACCTTCTTTATCATTAATATTGGTTTTGTTAAGAATAAGGCTTTCTGGATAAATGTGCTCACTAATTGAATAAAAATTATTAGAATTAAATACACATATATCATCAATGTATCGAAACATATATTTCATATATTTATATTGTTTAGATTTAGTTTTTACACAGTTATGAACAAATTCATATTCTATAAAGCTTAAAAACAAGTAAGCTATAATTGGGCTACTATTACCACCCATTAAGCTTCATTCTGAATAAGAGCGAAATGACTTGACTTATTTTGAAAGTATAATTTAAGAAAACTAAATTAAGTGTCGTTTAAAAAAAACATAAATAGAAAATCGAAAATAGAAATTTTCGATGCATACTAAAATAAAGTTAAAATTACATATTTTTTAAATATTTGAAATATTCGGTATATCCTATTTGAAAATTCGTTCTAACCTCATTGATATCTAAAAAATGGGAGCATCTAATAAAATTCATTTTAATTGATATCATTAAATTCACTTTATTCTTCTGCTACTTTTCGCATACATCCTGTAGTAAATTTCGTCTCCTTCGAGTCCAATTTCATGAATTGAGAATTCGATCTAACTTCTTGACATTTGATAATGTAATTTTGCAATCAGTTACATTACTTCAATTTTATTTAATTTCATATGCATCGTATGTTTTTTATTAGTCGATTCATAAAATTGACTTTTATTTTTAATTTTAATTATAAATTATATCTTAATATAAATATAAATTTTATAAAATCTTATTTAATAATTCATTATTTATATTTATTTTTATTTATTTATATTACAAAATAGGTAGACTCATGTGATATAATTTAAAAAAATTTTGCAATTTATTTTGTTACACATGTTTAATTTTAAACCTCAAATTTTAAACTTTTAAGGTATTTTGGCAATAACTCATTATGTAGTGAATATCTGCTAATTAAGCAATTGAGTCCGGCCTTTAACAGAGATTCCGGCTCGTTTCTATTATTGACTAGCTAGACTTCTAGGATTTTTTCTTGTTGTTATAAACCAATATCATTTATATTTCATAGAAGATATTTACATCTAAAAATATATTTGAATTTTTTATATTTACAGTTAAGATAATGTACATTTATTGATAATCGTGAATAGCCGAAACGTCGCCAAATAAATCAAATTAGATAATGAGTCAATAATGAGTCAATCTTAAAAAGTCAATTTTTATGAATTAGTTTTTTAAATATTATACGATGTATCCGCTCTATGTCGAACTAATGTAGATATCTTATTACTTTTCCACTTAAAAGTTTTATTGTATTTTCAAACAAGTAAGTTTAAGTTTTAGATAGCTATTACTTTTTCAGTATTTACTTACTGAACGCCATTGAACTCGAACCATATATTTTATGCTCAAAATGAAGACGCTTTAAAGTATTAAATGCAAATTTGTGAATTGTTTATCTCTTTGATAAAATTCAAACCTCTTAAATGCTCTGTTACTTAACAAAATGTTTCTTTTTCATAAATAAATTCTCATACCGACAGTTGATGGTTAATTACATTTTATAATAATGATTTTCAAAAATACTGATTTCTGTGTCAGATTTATTTTATCTTTGAATAAATCTTTTGATAATCTGATCAGCAAACTTAGTCTGCGTATTTAATTTATATTTTTTTAAATTAAAAATAACTAATAATTACTATGTAATATTTTATCAATTTTATTAATTAAATGATGTGTCAAAATAAGATTAGAGCTCATTAGGAGAAACTGTAATATTATCACGTTTCCGTTCCTATTCTTAGACCTAACATAGCAGAGGGGCCAAATACACGCAATTGACGTATTTTCTTTGATTAAATTTGATTATATAGTATCTTATTCTAATACAAAGTATATTATTTATTATCCATTCATTAACATTTTCCACTACGTATTTGTATTATTTGAATTATTTATTATTCACCCATAAAAATTTGCCACTTAAGAGTTTAAATTTATTCTTTATATTATTGTGTTGATTTATATATTTTAGTATTTTGTGCTTGATGTTATTTTTATAGTAACTTAGTTTAAAATATGTATCTATTAAATTATTTAAATGATTTTGAAGAAAGCCAATATCATTACATATTGTTGCAATTCTTAAAATTTCATTATTTAATGTATTATATTTTATATTATATAGTATGCATGAACGCTCATGCAAAAATATGTTTCTTGTAAATTTAAATATGTCATCTTTACGATATAAATTAATAGTAGTTTTAGTTAATGTTAATTTAATGTTCATATCTAGATATACACCTTCTTTATCATTAATATTGGTTTTGTTAAGAATAAGGCTTTCTGGATAAATGTGCTCACTAATTGAATAATAATTATTAGAATTAAATACACATATATCATCAATGCATCGAAACATATATTTCATATTCGTTGGCTTATAAATTATTAGAGTTAAATACAAATAAATCAGTTTTAAATTCAATGATCTGAATTCCACGATTGTAATAAAAATGGCTAGACCTTTAAAAATTAAAAAAAAATTAAATCGCGGAATCTGATGTTTCGGTTTTCTTTTCTAAAACTATTAATATAACTGTTTTTCAAATTATATAATTAGATAATTAAATAATTATTTAATTATTTAAATTATTTAATTAGATGATCAGTTTTCGAGTTTTTTTGCCACTTGAACTTAAGCAATTTATCCGAAATGCTCATTTTTAAAAGTCATGTAGGCAGCCGAAACGTCATCGATATGGTTCATACTAATAATGATGAGCGCAGATGGTATCATTTAATCTAATCAATTTATCCCAATTGATTAGAAATAAAAAATAAATAAAAGATAAAATAAAAAATAAAAGATAAATTAAACATTTATTAATTATAAAAATTAATTACTTAAAAATAATGTTCAATCGAAAAAATATTAGAATAGAACATTATTTAATAAATTATTGAATAATAATTAATAATATTAGTTGCTAATAACATAAGATACTGAGAATGTAAGCAAAACAATGACATTACGGTATCGATCTATACGTCGGATTAAAACACTTCGCTAAATATAAGCATAATGTTTTAAAACAGAAATGTTTAGATCGTTAGTATCTAAAAGGATGGTGAGTAGACATTGACTTTGCAAAAAAGCGTTTCAATTAGCATTCTAACAATAAACATGTGAGGTATGTCTGATTTCTCTGGTAAATGCACTGCACCAATGGCATGCAGATTACAGCTATAATGCAGATTACAGCTATAATGAGATACAATATAAGACAATACAATAGATTATGTGAAAATATTTTGTAAGCGTTTTGGTCAGAACGTAAAGTACATATCGATCAATGCTCTTAAATTTAGTAAGTGTTGATTCAAATCAATTTCCAATCACTTAATTTATATTCAATTACTGCGAAAATAGCCATTACATTGAGCCAATGTTATGGAATAAGTTATAAGTTTGTACTATAAGAAAGTTGATCAATTGGTATATTTCAATAACTTGTTATTTTGTAGACTATCCATTTAGAAATTTTTTAACAATATGTTGTTGATATATATAGACCTAAAAAAAGTTTGGTATAAATAACATACAATTTGATAAAGAACGTAAGTTCGAAACGTTAAATAAAAGTTCTGTCGTGTTTGCTGGTGTAATACATATATCTGATTCTAACCAAGTACCTCTTAAGGACTCCCAGCTGCTGTGTAATGCCGGAAACATCTGGGTATTCTATATATATAAGTCAATACATTTCATAAATTTACATTTTTATTATATCTACAAAAAATTTTAAGACGTTTCGGCCTTGTGGTTTTTATCAATTGTAATTAGAGTGATCAATTATAACTTTTACTCTAACAGTTAAATATATAAATTTAATATTTTATTCATATTTTGTTGATGTAAAATTCAACATTATAAGAGAAAAAAATCAGACTGACTTGAAAATTAGTAGAAAAATAATAACGTCGTATCAATAAGACTTGTCTCATTATTTCTGACAGAGCTTATATTACCTGGAAATATAGTCCACAAAACAAATCAAATCAGCTAACTGAGTCTACGTATACCGATCAATTGGTATATTTCAATAACTTGTCATTTTGTAGACGATCCATTAGAAAATTTTAATAATTTTTGTTGATATATATCAACAAAATATTATTCATTTATATATAAGTTATCGTTAGAAACCGGTAAAATACAACAACTTTTTTATTTAAGAAACGCTTCAGACGGTTTGTCCTTCAGCCTGTATAATAATGTGAAATTTTCCGCATTATTAATATATTATTATCAAATATATTATTAATATATTATTTATCAAATATTATTAAATAATCATATCTACAAACTGAGTCTACGTATTTAATATAATTATAAAATAAACAAAACTCAATAATGCTAAATCAAAATTTAATAATTAAATAATAAAATTAATAATTGATTTTAGATTTTTTTAAATTTAAATCAAGCTAAATAAAAAATTGAAATTTAAAATAAACGTCACTTTTATGAATTGACTAATAAATAACAGACGTTGAATCAGAATAAGAATTAGAGGCTATCAGGAGGAACTGCTATGCTATCCGGTGTCGGCTCCTAACTCCTCTACAAAACATAGCAGCGGGGCCAAATACATGCTAATGATGTATTTCCTCTAATAAAAGTATCTAGTATCTTATTCTAATACAAAGTATATTATTTATTATCCATCCATAAATAAATAAATAATTGTTTTTAGATTTTCTATAATTTAAATCAAGTTAATATAAAAAATTGAAATTTAAAATAAACGTCATTTTTATGAATTGACTAATAAATAACAGACGTTGTATCATAATAAGAATTAGAGGCTATCAGGAGGAACTGCTATGCTATCCGGTGTCGGCTCCTAACTCCTCTACAAAACATAGCAGCGGGGCCAAATACATGCTAATGATGTATTTCCTCTAATAAAAGTATCTAGTATCTTATTCTAATACAAAGTATATTATTTATTATCCATCCATAAAAATTTGCCACTTAAGAGTTTAAATTTATTCTTTATATATTTTACTATTTTCTGCTTGATGTTATTTTTATAGTAACATAGTTTGAAATATGTATCTATTAAATTATTTAAATGACTTTAAGGAAAGCCAATATCATTACATATTGTTGCAATTCTTAAAATTTCATTATTTAATGAATTATATTTTATATTATATGGAATGTATGAATGCTCATGCAAAAATATGTTTTTTTTGTAAATTTAAATATGTTATCTTTACAATATAAATTAAAATTAGTTTTAATTGATGTTAATTTAATGTTCATATCTAGATATGCACCTTCTTTGTCATCAATATTGGTTTTGTTAAGATTAAGGCGTTCTGGATAAATTTGTTCACTTATTGAATAAAAATTATTAGAATTAAATACACAAATATCATCAATGTATCGAAACATATATTTCATATATTTATTTAGTTAAGATTTCGTTTTTACACAGTTATGAACAAATTCATATCCTATAAAGCTTAAATACAAGTAAGCTATAATTTGGCTACTATTACCACCTATTGAAACATCTTTTTCTTTCTAAATATAGATATCCCTACTTTTAAATAATTTTGATTTATCAAAATATTTAAGGATCCTATTAATTCAATTTTATCCATATATTTATATTTACTTGATGGTTTAATTTTTGTTAGATAGGCGTTATAATTATTATAACATATATATGTATATCTTTTTCCAGAATATAAGATTAATTAATTTTATTAACGCCTCTTTAATATCTACTAAATCTAGATTTGTATAAAGCGTACTAAAATCGTACGTGTTTATATTATGAAAATTTATTTCTTCTGTTTGTTCTAAAAATTCTTTTGTAGAATTAATACTGAAATAGTGTTTTATACCAGTATTAATTTCGACTACCTTGCAATATTTTTTAGTGTGCTTTAATTATTTTAAGTATTTTATTCATATAGACAGAAAGTGGTTTTAATGTACATTTAAACGCACTACATATGAACCTAGGTTTTATTTGTTTTTATGTAATTTTTGATTCCAATATAATATAGGTATAGTTTTATTATCTGATTCAACCTTTATACCCTTTTTATTCATTATAGAACAGTGACTTGTAATAATTCTTATATTACTCAACTCACTACGTTCATATGTTGGATTTACATTTAAATCATTAGAATAAACCTCTTTCATTAGTATATCATAATAAAGCTTTTTGCATATGAAGACAAACTTATTACTAGCTTTATTAATAGTTGTTATTATATAGTAATCCTATAATTTAGTAAGTTCTGAATACATATCTTTATTAATTTTATCTTTCATTTTATAATTGTTTGTTATTTTCAATTTATTTTTAATTTTATCAAATATATAATCTTTCCAAATGTTTATCTTAAATATATTCGAGCTTTTACTATTAATCAGCTTACTAAAGTAATCATTTAAGTTATTATAAACCGAATTGTAAATCTTATTTTTGTCATTGTTATTATTTTATCTATATTTATACCTTTTTGATAGCAGCTTTCTTACTTCACAATTTTCAATTGCACTCTGTTTCCATTGTTTCTAATATTATCGTTACAGATTGATATTAATTCTTTATTATAATTACAAATTTTTCGTCCTAAATGTGGTAGGAGTTTATACCTTATTTTTGGAATATATTTACTTAAATCTGACCTTATTATTTCTTTACATTTAGAATTATTTAAAAGTCCGGCTATATTTATGTTATCTTTACATTTATTAATGAAGTTTATGGTTAATGTGTTTTATCTATTGTTATTATTAACATTTTTTTATGATTATAGTATTTTATATTACAATAACTGTCTATTATACAACTTAGCGCATCATAGTCGTTAATTGATCTTTGATTTATTGAACATATGATATCTTTAGAAAAACTTCTTATATTTGCATAAAGATCTTAATAAAGTTGTTTAAATATTCCTTATTGTTCATAAATATATTTATCTTTTTTTAATATTTTTTACTTGATTTTCATATTCCTTTTATCACCAGTTTTGTTTTGTTACCTGGAAATATAGTCCACAAAACAAAAGTTAACCAAGCAAAACTGTTGTTTTGAAAAAGTTTAGAACTATTTCCCGTGAAATTTTAACTTTTTATGTGAAATTATGTTTAAATCGAAAAATATGTACTTTTTATTAAGAAAAGTTTTTGAAAATTGATATTAATTCCATGTTATATTGATATAATTGATGATTTATTAAAGTAAAAAACAAATTTATTGATATGGAACAAATCTCAAAATAAATTTGCAATATATTTGCATATTTACAAAATACGTAGATTTTGTAAACTGAACTGATTCAAAATATTAATAAGTTTGATTGATTGATTAATTCTTTATTAAATAAAGGTGAAAATGTTATAAAATACAAACAAGCAACTATCTCTGCTTAATTTGTTTACAACTTCTTTAAATTTGATAAAAAATAAAAAAAATATATTATAATAAGGATCATTTGCAGCTGTGAAAATGTTTCCACATTTTTGAAAATTGTAAATGTTTAACATATTGGCATTCTGTAAGACTTGGCTGAGCTGGAATGACATTTTACAAACATGCCAAGAATGGCTCATTGTATAGTTTTGATAAATGCTATTTTATAATGTTATTTAGTGAAACCATTAACTAAATTATTTTACTAATTTATCTATTTAATCAGTCTGTGAAATTATAGCTTATTGAACAGATGACTTATTTTCGATGTTAAGCTTTAAAAAATAGACTGCATTACGATGTCGCATATTAACAAGACGTTCTCGATGTTTATAAATGACTTTCAAATTAGGCATTAAGGGATATTTGCTTTTAGACTACGTGATTTAGAAATTTATAAAGTATGAAAATCTGCCCAGAGCGTATTTTAAATTATCTGGAAGTAAATAGAAGTTCAACTGAATAACAAATTATCACAATTTAAAATTAAACAATTCAGAACTGAATTGTTTAATTTAAGTATATTAAATTATTTATAAACTAAACACAATGATAAATAAAAATAAAATAATTATATAAATAATTATAAATAATTTAATAACTTAATTTATAACTTATATAAAGTTAAAATAAACGATTGAAATTTTTAAAAAAGTCATTTTTATGAATTAATTAATAATTAACAGACGTTGTATCACAATAAGGATTAGAGGTCATCAGGAAGAACTGTTGTTTGTTCTTCTCAAAATATTATATTACCAAATGTTTTATGAACTTTTAATCAACTTGTCTAATTATAAATTAATTTGCTTTAATAAATATATGTATTTATCAGAACGTAAGTTAAAACGTAATTGTATTAAGGATTCAAAATCTATTATAATAAATTTGTTAACTTGTGTCATACTCGCGTTACCGATACGCAGAATTTAAGAGAAAATGAAGCCCGAAGATTATATTATAGCCTTGCTCGCTCATTCAATGTAAATACACAAACAAAGGTTATTAATGCTAATTTCAACTGTGATTCGGATACTGAAAATGTAGATAACTTTGGAATTGAGCCACTAAATTGTATGAACGATGGTAAAAATTGCTCAAATAACTTGAATTCCGAAAGCGATCTAGTTGCATCACAGCCATCAAAATCACAACCTTCACAAGTATCGATAACTGACCAACAATCGATATTGGCACAGGATGTCACTATAACATCTGAAATTAATATTTGCAAGGCAACCGAGCAAAATAGAGGTGTTCTTGTATCAACTACTAATGATGAAACGATTGATTACGTATATTAAATTATTTATAAACTAAACATGATTATAAATAAAATAATTAAATAATGATAAATAATTATAAATAATTTAATAATTTTATATAATTTAATAATTTTACATATCACTTACATAAAGTTAAAATTTAAAAAATAAATTTAAAAGAAAAGTCAATTTATTTGAATTGACTTGTAAATAACAGACGATGTATCAGAATTAGGATTAGAGATCATCAGGAGGAACTGCTTTGTAATCAGGTTTTGGCCAGTATTACTCGATCAACGTAGCATTGTTCTATTCCATGATAATTACGATTTTACCAGATGAAATTTGATTATCCAGTTTATCATTTTCGAATACAACGCATATTGTTTATTATATAAATATAATAAAAATGTAATAATATTATATTTATAAATATATATCAGTATACTATAATATTATAATAATGCTATAATAATATAATATATATAATATTTATAAATAATATTTATATTATAATATAAATATAAGATAACTCTAATATAGTACGAATAGTTAATTACTATAGTATAATAGTTAAAAATATAACTATTATTTATTAAATAAGTATAAATAATAAATAATTATAATAAAATTTTATATAATTTATATCAAGTTAAAATTTAAAAAAGAAATTTAAAAGAAAATACAATATTTTATGAATTGAAAAATAAATAACAGACGCTGTATCAGAATAAATCAAATCAGCTAACTCAGTCTACATATTTAATATAATTATAAAATAAACAAAACAATAATGCTAAATCAAAATTTAATAATTAAATAATAAAATTAATAATTCTTCATTAGTAAATAAATAATTGTTCATCCAATAAGGAATAGAGGTCATCAGGAGGAACTGCTATGTTATTAGGTTTTAATAAATATTTTTATACGAAGATAAGAATAAAATATGAAAATATAAAGATATATTTTATCTCTCAGTTATATTAGTCAACATTAATGACCAAATTTAATTAAAAAAATTTTGTGTGGTCTTCCTTTTTGAAAAGAAGACAATATGTTGTGTACAGAACATTCTAACTGGTAGGAAATGAGAAATCAAATGGGTCCATCAACCAATTGCTGATTCATTTATGAAATAAGTATTAATCTTAGATGTGAAATCGAGGAAATTCTACAAATACCTTGCATAAAAATCATCCGTATACAACAAAATTTAAATGTAAATCGTATTTAGCATTTATTGTTCCTGATATTATTGCACATTGTGACCGAAAATGGATATACCTTAATATAATTAATTACATTAAAATTGCCTGTTTACTCGACGAGCAATAAATAACGATTGTATATGAAAACAGTGCGTAACTAATTTGTAAAGCACAGTCTAATTTTTGCAAATTAATAAAAGTTTAAACATTCTTACTGTCAATATCTTATTCTATCAATTTATTACACGCATTTCTTTCACGTTGATGATTTTACAAGGTCGGGAGCATAACACGCTATGTTAATGATCTTAAAATATGTAACATGCATCTCTCTATTGTGCTTTAATTCATAGCAAATAATGGCAAAAATAACAGTCCTTGCCTTCAAAATACTCTACTATGGCAAACTAACAGCATCAAAGAGATTATGATTAAGACTGATATTGCCCAGTAAAAAATTCAATAAATTTTCATTGCAATAAGATCATGAACTTTATCCTTGGATAAACAGATTCGTTTTATTCTAAAACAAACATTAACGCAATATTTAATTATATGCACATTGTTGCTGTTGACTAATAAACCTTTACAGAGATTGAATTAATAATGCCATATTGAATATCAATTTTATGATATTACATTGAAGTACGGCAAAAATATTCATGCCATTGAGCAAATGTAACGGAATAAGATATAATTTTATCTTATAAGACACAAATAAGACAAAAATATTTTTGTGATTTTTGTAAGAGTTTTGGTCAGAACTGAAAGGATTAATGTTTATAAATTTAAAAAGTTTTGATTCAAATAAATTTAAAATCACTTGATTTATATTTAATTACAGCGAAAATAGTCATGACATTGAGCAAATATAACGTGAAAATTTAGATCATAAAACTGAGCCTTCGTATTTTATACTATATATAAATAAAGATAAATAATAAATAATTACCTGGGATTTTATACAATCTGTTAATAATTTTTTGATAATTTGTTATTAAAATTTATCGATAAAATTTATTATTAAAATTGAGATACAAATCAATTTTTATTAATTGACTAATAAATAACATACGATGTATCAGTAAAAGAATTAGAGGTCATCATTTCATATATTATACAATTTCAAATATAAATATTTAAAAATTACAAATAATGATTACAAATATTTTATAATTATCATTTTATAAATTAAACATAATGATAAATAGAAATTAAATAATATATAATTTAATAATCAATTATTATAAATAATAAATAATTGTTATTTAAGATTTCATGTAATTTATATCACGTTAAAATTTAAAATTAAATTAATGCTTAAATCAAAATTTAATAATTAAATAATAAATAATTATAAATAATAAATAATTTTTATAAGATTTTTTATAATCGATATCAAGTTAAAATAGAAAAAACTAAAATTGAAAATAAAAACCAATTTTATGAATTGAATAATAAATAATAAATGATGCATCAGTAAAAAGATAAGATGTCCTCAAAAAACTGTTATGCTATCAGGTTTCCCTCATATGCCTCAACCAACATGTCCTATTCCATGATAATAACGTATTTCATAAGATGAAATTTGATTATCTAGTTTATCATATTATAATACAAAGCATATTGTATATTTTTAATTGATAATTTTTTTCGCTTAATAGTTTACTTTTTTTATAATATTTTGTTGATTTATATATTGTAAATTTAATATTTTAATGATATTTTGTTGATTTATACTTATAAATTACAATAAATAGAAAAAATCATCAAACTTGATTGAAAATTAGCGGAAAAAATATCGTATCAATAATACATTGTCTCATTATTTCTGACAGAGGTTATATTACCGGGAAAACAAAGTCCATCAAACACAAGTTAAACAAGCAAAAGTTTTGTTAATGTTTTAAAGTTATAAAAATTCAAGTCCAGTTGAGTCAGTATTAGCGGGTTTATACTGTACCACCTTGTATGAAGATGTTATAAATGGTGACGCAGACAAACATTTGGTTTGGTGGAGATATATAGACGACGTATTTGCAATATACATGCATGGTCATTAAAACTTATGAAGTTTATTAAACGATTAAACGTAGCTATGGGACCTCACTTTACTTAAACAAAGAAAATTTGACAATATTCCTAAGCACGTTAAACGAGCAATTCATTCACCTTATTCACTCAATGAATTTGTTAGAGAGAATATGTTCAACATAACAAGGATACAAGAAACATTGATATAAAACAATTGACAAATTATTTCATAGAGGTGATCGAAGAAAAATTCTAAGAAAATAGGTTGAAACTGTAAGAAAAAATTGTACGACACTCCTCACAGTATGACTCCTCAGACGTTGTTTATATAATCTTTCAATATCATCCAGCTCTTGAATACTTTATAAGGATATTAAGCAGGCCATCCATGAAGTTGACCAAGACTACAGACAATCCAAAGCACATTTGTTCCCACTATACTCCGTACATAACCACCTCACTCCTCTTCATCTCAAGGTCTTTTAACCTTAGTTAAATGATCATTAAGATCGTCTCTCCTATTAAACTATTCATGTCCAGCCATGTCTTGTTTAGTAGTTTCACTCTGTAAGAACGGT
This sequence comes from Pomphorhynchus laevis, assembly GCA_012934845.2. Lineage (NCBI taxonomy): Eukaryota > Metazoa > Acanthocephala > Palaeacanthocephala > Echinorhynchida > Pomphorhynchidae > Pomphorhynchus > Pomphorhynchus laevis. The sequence goes on from WNNJ02003177.1 coordinate 36,081, forward strand.
AAACGTCTCAGTCTAGCCAATATCTACATCCGTCCAGGGGAGATACACAAGAACCGTGACCTCCTGGATAGTATTATCGACAGCGGCTATGACATGATACTTGGAGATTTCAACGACAGAACTAATCGTTGGATCAATGCAGCACTTCGCAGAGCTAGGAACGGTTATCTTTTTCACAAACCACCATGCCCTACCTTTCATTGTACATCAACAAATTCTATTCTCGACGTTTTACTGCTTCACTCGAGGTGGTTGTTAAAACCCCTCCGCACAGAGCAGTCGCGCCAGCAATTGTCCACATCTCATGACCTAATTCGTTGGAGAATTGAGAAAGAAACGTTCCTTCGAAGGAGGTTTCACTTTGATCCGATCAGAGTGGCCTTCTTTCAGGCGGCTATCCAACTCTTTCCCAGAATTGGAAATGAGAGTCTGACCGAATTTAATACCTACCTCTTTTCGCAAGCTACCGCGATTCTATCGACTACTTATAAAAGTTGTATATACAATCCCACTCCGACGAAACTCAAGGTCCTAGCGAAATTGCTTAACCTCCCAAATATCTCTGTTTCCGCCTGGCAGGCTCTCTCGAATGAATACTGGAGCACTAGATTTAGGTTCCGGCTGATTAGGGATAGGGCGAGTATTGCTCGCTTTAACCCTTCTCAGTCTTACTTTTGGTAAATATTCAAAAAGGAGAAGTTTGTTTGTTGGAAGGATAGGGCATTGGGTTGGATTGGTAATGTAGGCCTTGTTAAAGTTTTAGAGAGTCACTAGTCTTACACAACTATGGAGCCACGCAATCACCTCAACCAATCCCGCCTTGGGGTAACTTCATGAGTAGAGACCTAACTGTTACAGATATTCTCAACTCTTGGGGTCCACTTCCGGGCACCTCAAATCCGTCGCTCCACTTTCTTCTCGGGTCTGTCAACTTTTGACAGCCGAACAGAGAAGAGAGGTGGCCGTCACAATGCTTATAGTCTCCCCATCCGATGTAGCAGGCATCAATATTAGTAAGAGAGTTTTTATTCCTAAGAAGAAATCCTGCTCATGTCTTAAAAATCTGCGACCCATTTTGATTCAAAATGCCCTCGTTTATATTTACAAAAATGCGCTTGCGCGTAAAATCCGCGACCATTTAAGTAGGCGTAATTTGATCCCTTTAGGTTTTCATGGGTTCGTCAAAGGTTGCTCGGTCCATTCAGCAGTAGGTGAGGTGGAGCAGTTTTGTCGGGATTACAGCCATCGTCTAGTTGTTGCTGTTGTCCTTGACTTTTCTGCTGCATTTGACCGCATCCCCATTCTTTTTGTGATATCTTCTCTCAGGTCCTTCGGGTTGCCTGCGAGAATTGTGAACAGGTTGGAGATCCTGCTATAAACCAAGCGATTTTACTATAAAGACGACCTTGATGCGCTTCAGTTCTACTCTATTACGGGTGTGCCAGAAGGTTCCCCACTTTCTCCTATCTTATTTCTTGCTGCCTCAATTAACTTATTCAAAATATTCAAACGCGAACAACGTCTAGTGGTGTACGCTGATGACACCACAGCCCTGTTCACTGGACGCAGGTGTAAAGACGTAGTCTCTGACATCAGCCGTTTCTTTTCAAGATTAAAAGACCAGCTACCACTATCCAATCTAATTTTAAACTCCGCAAAATCGCAGGTGGTAGTCTTTTATTGCCCCCTGCAACAAAGAAAAAACTTAAGAGACTAGCACTCTCTGCACTCTCCTCCGTATTTGCCTCTGAACATCTCCCGACCTTTACAAGTCGAGTAAAATACTTAGGGTTCACCGTTACGGTGAACTGGTCGGCGAAAGCTGACCTGGATAGATTCAAACGTATCCTGAAGAAAGCTAGGTGTGCCCTGAAACAGGCTCAGCATCTGTCATTGAAAGGGAAAACCAAGGTGCGCCTCTGGGGCACTTCGACTATCTCGGGATTAGTCTTCTTTTCGAGAGGACGTCCCCAAAAGCAAAGGCTAAGGTTTCTTAAGCTCCTCGTATCTAGTTTACCCAGCACAGTCCGTCTCGATTGGACTATTCGGGGGTGTAAGACCCTGGGTGGTTCAGTCGGAAGGCGGCGTGTTGGATTGGTTTGTTGGCTCAGATCCCCATGGACCTGAGGCCGTAAAATGGAAGAATAAAGAAGACGACTGAAAATGTGCACCACTTGAATTTTATTATGATACGTAAAAACTTGTATACTATCATTTTTATATTTTTTATTAACAAAATCTTTATTTATTTAGACATTGACTTTGCAAAAAAAAGCGTTTGAAAAAAAAGCGTTCATACATGTGAGGTATGTCTGATTTCTCTGGTTAGCATAAATGCACTGCACCAATGGCATGCAGATTACAGCTATAATGAGATACAATATAAGACAATACAATAGATTATGTGAAAATATTTTGTAAGCGTTTTGGTCAGAACGTAAAGTACATATCGATCAATGCTCTTAAATTTAGTAAGTGTTGATTCAAATCAATTTCCAATCACTTAATTTATATTCAATTACTGCGAAAATAGCCATTACATTGAGCCAATGTTATGGAATAAGTTATAAGTTTGTACTATAAGAAAGTTGATCAATTGGTATATTTCAATAACTTGTTATTTTGTAGACTATCCATTTAGAAATTTTTTAACAATATGTTGTTGATATATATAGACCTAAAAAAAGTTTGGTATAAATAACATACAATTTGATAAAGAACGTAAGTTCGAAACGTTAAATAAAAGTTCTGTCGTGTTTGCTGGTGTAATACATATATCTGATTCTAACCAAGTACCTCTTAAGGACTCCCAGCTGCTGTGTAATGCCGGAAACATCTGGGTATTCTATATATATAAGTCAATACATTTCATAAATTTACATTTTTATTATATCTACAAAAAATTTTAAGACGTTTCGGCCTTGTGGTTTTTATCAATTGTAATTAGAGTGATCAATTATAACTTTTACTCTAACAGTTAAATATATAAATTTAATATTTTATTCATATTTTGTTGATGTAAAATTCAACATTATAAGAGAAAAAAATCAGACTGACTTGAAAATTAGTAGAAAAATAATAACGTCGTATCAATAAGACTTGTCTCATTATTTCTGACAGAGCTTATATTACCTGGAAATATAGTCCACAAAACAAATCAAATCAGCTAACTGAGTCTACGTATACCGATCAATTGGTATATTTCAATAACTTGTCATTTTGTAGACGATCCATTAGAAAATTTTAATAATTTTTGTTGATATATATCAACAAAATATTATTCATTTATATATAAGTTATCGTTAGAAACCGGTAAAATACAACAACTTTTTTATTTAAGAAACGCTTCAGACGGTTTGTCCTTCAGCCTGTATAATAATGTGAAATTTTCCGCATTATTAATATATTATTATCAAATATATTATTAATATATTATTTATCAAATATTATTAAATAATCATATCTACAAACTGAGTCTACGTATTTAATATAATTATAAAATAAACAAAACTTAATAATGCTAAATCAAAATTTAATAATTAAATAATAAAATTAATAATTGATTTTAGATTTTTTTAAATTTAAATCAAGCTAAATAAAAAATTGAAATTTAAAATAAACGTCACTTTTATGAATTGACTAATAAATAACAGACGTTGTATCAGAATAAGGATTAGAGGTCATCAGGAGGAACTGCTATGCTATCCGGTGTCGGCCTCCTAACTCCTCTACAAAACATAGCAGCGGGGCCAAATACATGCTAATGATGTATTTCCTCTGAAATAACTATCTAGTATCTTATTCCTAATACAAAGTATATTATTTATTATCCATCCATAAATAAATAAATAATTGTTTTTAGATTTTCTATAATTTAAATCAAGTTAAAATAAAAAATTGAAATTTAAAATAAACGTCATTTTTATGAATTGACTAATAAATAACAGACGTTGTATCAGAATAAGAATTAGAGGCTATCAGGAGGAACTGCTATGCTATCCGGTGTCGGCTCCTAACTCCTCTACAAAACATAGCAGCGGGGCCAAATACATGCTAATGATGTATTTCCTCTGATAAAACTATCTAGTATCTTATTCTAATACAAAGTATATTATTTATTATCCATCCATAAAAATTTGCCACTTAAGAGTTTAAATTTATTCTTTATATATTTTACTATTTTCTGCTTGATGTTATTTTTATAGTAACATAGTTTGAAATATGTATCTATTAAATTATTTAAATGACTTTAAGGAAAGCCAATATCATTACATATTGTTGCAATTCTTAAAATTTCATTATTTAATGAATTATATTTTATATTATATGGAATGTATGAATGCTCATGCAAAAATATGTTTCAAAGTATATTATTTATTATCCATCCATAAATAAATAAATAATTGTTTTTAGATTTTCTATAATTTAAATCAAGTTAATATAAAAAATTGAAATTTAAAATAAACGTCATTTTTATGAATTGACTAATAAATAACAGACGTTGTATCAGAATAAGAATTAGAGGTCATCAGGAGGAACTGCTATGCTATCAGGTTTCGGCCCCTAACTCCTCTACCCAAAACATAGCAGCGGGGCCAAATACATGCTAATGATGTATTTCCTCTGAAATAACTATCGAGTATCTTATTCTAATACAAAGTATATTATTTATTATCCATCCACAAAAATTTGCCACTTAAGAGTTTAAATTTATTCTTTATATTATTGTGTTGATTTATATATTTTACTATTTTCTGCTTGATGTTATTTTTATAGTAACATAGTTTGAAATATGTATCCATACCCCACAGCATCCATTACAATACGGATTAGGCAGTTTACACTGGCGTGCCTACTGAATCGGACCCTTCCTTTAGTCATTAGTTTATTAATCAAATCAGATAATTGAGTCTATGTATTTAATATAATTATAAAATAATTATAATAATAATGCTAAATCAAAATTTAATAATTAAATAATAAAATTAATAATTTTTATAAGATTCTAGTTTATACATTTATATAAAAAAGCTGTCACGGAAGAATCAACATCTAAGATTATATTATTAATATAATAGCATTATTTAATAGAAACCTAAGTAATATATTATAATGTTAATACTAATCTGAGTTATTATGTCACTGCCGCTTCTCAGCGATGGACATATAAGATCTGTATCATTGATCAAATCTTGATTAGATTTGATCTTGATTAGATCTTGATCAATATGCTTGATTAGATCTAGACGGTAAAGTTGCCGTCGATTTTATGTAGATGCAAGTTTGATACAATTTTATGAAGTTAAATAATAGTTGAAGATGTGCAGAAAGGATTGACAAGGCTCTCTGCAATATAAGCACAAACAGTTTGGTCCTTTGGGGTGACATTTTATTCTTATCTGACAAATTTTATCATGTTAACCATGTAGTGATGCACGCATCACAAAAAATCGTTTATCGTGTTGTTCAGCCAGTCAAGCTGATTGAGTTTTTGCCGGGGTGAGTCAATATTCTATAATGAGAGATGCTAGTTTATTATTCCATAACGTTTGGTTTTTTCAAAATCAGGAGTTTGCTCTAGACCTAATCTTTTAGCTATCTGGAATGATAAAAGTTCTTCACCTGTTAATAAAGATATTGTATATGAATGAGATTTACCTGAAACGATAAATGGCGTTTGATAAAACTCCATTTAGAGCGATCGATTTGTTGAAAGTTATTCACTGTTAAATCATGCCAAGTTACATTAAGATAAAATAGGATCTAACATTACATGAAAATATCGGATGGCATCGTCAAATGAGAGTTTACTAGCTATTTAATATATTTGTATAATTGATTTTCAAAGTGACGAGTAAATAACCATCGAAAGGCCAGAGTGATACCTAAATATCTATAGTTGTTGCAGAACGGAACCACATCGTTCTTATAAATGAAATTGATACATTTTGTTAATCTGTTTTCTTTTCTAAATTTAATTACTCAAGTTTTTCTCACATTTACAGACAAACAATTGACATCACAATACAAGGATAACATATTTACTGATTCATGTGATGATTCTATAGAATCAACAATTATCAATAGATCGTCGGCATGTAGTCAATAGATCACATCATTCTTCGGTTTGTTTTCAGTCAATCAGGAAGATTATCTAGAAATAGCGAAAATAACAGGGACTTAGCGGCTCTCATTGTAGCACATCTACTGTTTGCTCAATCTCGTTAGATATGGACACTATTAGAAATTTTTATGGTATTTGCTTCAAGCAAACGCATTATAAGTCGATAGCAATTTCCACTCAACTTATACCTACAGATGAGCTTTTGAATAAGCAACGCTCTGTTTGTTTGGTTAACTTTTGTTTCGTATCTATATTTCCAGGTAATAAAACAAAACTGGTGATAAAAGGAATAAGAAAAATAAAGTTAAAAATATTAAAAAAGATAAGTATATTTATGAACAATAAGGAACATTTAAACAACTTTATTAAGTTGAAGGCAGAAGTAGTATAATACATAATAAACAACAGTTGGATAATACATGCGGATCAAGACAATATTAAAAACTATCATTGGATTGCTCGTTACTGATATTTTGATTTTGTTTTTAATGTGTTGTGTTGTAAAATGAGCGGACAGAACGGCATTTTTGTTCAAAGCCTTGTATACATAATAATGTTTATCCTAGTAGGCTCGCGACGTTGAGTATTAGATCTATTGAATTTGATCTTTTAATTTCATATCAAATAGTAATGTGGATGTCGCTGCGTGTGCTTAACCATCAATTGAAGCAGCTCTTCTGCCTTTGTGGCTCTCCAATGTTATATGGACACGAGTTGTGTATGCAGTATTTTAGAACATATTATCGAAGAAAACATCAATATTAAATCAAAAATTATAAGAAAAAGAAGATTTTGGGATTAAAACGCTTAATTCTATGTACCCATTAGGATTGAATGACGTGGTACAAGAAATTGGCAGAAGTAGTATAATACATAATAAACAACCATATTATAATAATCCGGTTAAACGCAAACGAAGAAGTCATGGTGATAAAAGGAATAAGAATAATAGAGTTAAAAATATTAAAAAAGATATGTATATAAATGAACAATTAGAAATATTCAAACAACTTTTAAGAGATAATAAGCTAAAAAATCTTTATGTAAATATAAGAAATTTTTCTAAAGATATCATATGTTCAATAAATCAAAAATTAATTAACGACTATGATAGGCTAAGTTGTATAATAAACAGTTATTGTAATATAAAATACTATAATCGTAAAAAAATGTTAATAATAACAATAGAAAATATACATTAACCATAAATAACAAGTAAATAACAATTAACCATAAATAAATTAACCACAATTATTACAAGTCACCGTTCTATAATGGATAAAAAAGGTATATTATATTGGAATCCAAAATTACATAAAAATTCATTAAAACCTGGGTTCATATGTTGTGCGTTTAAATGTATATTAAAACCACTTTTTGTCTATATGAATTAAATACTTAAAGTAATTAAAGCACACTTTAAAAAATATTGCAAGGTAATCGAAATTAATACTGCTATAAAACACTATTTCAGTATTAATTCTACAAAAGAATTTTTAGAACAATTAAAAGGAATAAATTTTCAAAATATAAATACATACGATTTTAGTACGCTTAATACAAATCTAGATTTAGTAGATATTAAAGATGCATTAGACAAATTAATTAATCTTATATTCGGAAAAAGATATACATATATATGTTATAATAATTATAACGCCTATCTCTACTGTCAGGTTCCTCGTGATGCCTGCGAGAATTGTTAAGAGGGTAAAGATATTGTGGTACACCAAGCGGTACTATTATGAAGACGACCCCGATGCACGTCAGTTCTACCCTATTACAGGTGTGCCTCAAGGATCCTCACTTTCTCTAGTTTTATTTCTTGCTGCCTCCATTGAACCTTTCATAATATTCAAGCGCGAATATTTTGAGGCACTCAAGCGCCATAAGCTATTAAACATATTCCTGCGTAAGTTTACTGAAAAATATAATAATAGAGTCCTATTCCACTCAGTACGCTACTTTGAAGCTGAAATAAAGATCTTCGTTTCTGGGACCTTGCGAAGGAGTATGAAACCTTTTTCCACAACGAATTAATGGATATTGGTACAGTACAATTTAAACTTATCCAAGCTTCCATCAAAATTCCGAATCTTTCTTCCCACCTGGATTAGAAGGATATTGAGTCTTTAAAGAGGTAATTTAGATAAACAAACTTCCGGTACATAACTGGGAAGAACGGATTTCCTCTACCGATAGCTTTTGCGTCTTTTTTATTGATAATGCTGATATCCTAACAAAAGCCGCCTGTAACTTCTTTTTGGGACATAAACTAATGTTTAAATTCATAAGCACCGACAAGCTAACTTACCCGCACTGCAATGATTGCCACGAATGAGGCCACTGAGTCTCCGGATGTTTTAAGGAGAAGTTTTGTGGGGTATGCGGCCTAACGAATTGCCTGAAAGTTGGCAAAAAGTGCTCCTCCCAGCCCGTGTTCAAATTGTGGAGGAGCCCACCCGGTGTGGTCCAGGAAGTGTGCGAATTTCAAACTGTATTGTTCCCGTCACCGCTCCACCCACCCCAATAAAAAAGATGACCCCGTGACTTTTGGTGCTGTTGCGGGTGAATGACTGACAACGATATCATCAGGTTAGTCGACTCCACCAGACAAGCAATCTTCAAGCAATTGGAGAACTTGATCCATAAACAGCTTGCCTTATTTTTTACCGCTCCAGTAATCGCCGAACCTCCGGTCCTGAAGGAATCAAAGAAAAGTGGATCATCCTCACTCAGAGTTCCTCCTGTGAAGATCGGGAAAATGTTAAAATCTAAAGCCGAAGAAGCAGCCGTTGCACACATGGGAAATGAAGACAATGCCCGTAAGCAAGTGTCTTCCCTAGTATGGGCATGTGGTGGAAAAGGCGACCTTTCCGCCCCTTGATCCGTCTAGGTCAAGGGAATCCCACCCAGCTTATCTAAAAAATACAGAGTACTCGTGAGCCTTTTTCACTAAATATCCTTCAGTAGAATTCGGGAGGTGCTTATGTCAATAGACTTCTATCCGGTTGAGATGCAGATATCATAAGCCTTTAGAAGACACAGTCTATCCGTCTCCCCAAGATATTACTTAATTCATCCCTAAGCAGGTTTATTCCCACTATCCTCCATACATAACCCTACCTCACTCTTCTTCGTCTCAAGGTCTTCTAACCTTAGTTAAATGCTCTCTAAGATCCTCCCGCCTGCTAAAGTACTCTTGTCCTGCCCTGTCTTGTTTGGTTATATTACTATGTAAGAACGGTAAACGCCTCAGTCTAGTAAATATAGACATCTGTCCTGGTGAGATTCACAAGAACCGTGATCTTCTGGATAGGATTGTTGTTAGTGCCTATAACATGTACTTGGTGATTTCAACGACTAAACTGGTCGTTGGATTAATGCAGCACTCCGCAGAAACAGGAAAGACTATCTTGTTCATAAACCACCGTCCCCTACCTTCCATTGCACATCAACGAACTCTCTCTCTTCAACATACTACTGCCTCATAAGAGGTGGTTGTTGAAACCCCTCTGCACGAAGCAGTCGCGCCAACATCTGACCACCTCTCATGACCTAATTCGTTGGCGGATAGAGAATGATACGTTGCTTAGAAGGAGATTCCAATTTGACCCCATCAGAGTGGCTTTCTTTCAGGCAGCTATTCAGCGCTTCCTCGAATTGGGAATGAGAGTCTGACCGAATTTAATTCCTACCTCTCTTCGCAAGCTACTGCGTTGCTCTCGACTACCTATAAAGGTCGTATTTACAGTCCCACTCCGACAAAACTCAAGACCTTAGCGTATATGCTCCGTCTCCCAACCTCTCTGCTTTTGCCAGACAAGTTCTCTCGAAAGGATATTGGATCACTAGATATATGTTCCAACAGGGTTAGGATAGGACAAGCATTGCTTCCCTTAATCCAGCCCAGTCTTTCTTTTAGAAGATATTCAAGAAGGAGAAATTTGTCTGTCGGAAGGATATAGCTGGGTTGGATTAGTAGTAAATGTCTTGATATAGTTTTAGAGGAGTCGCTATCCCTACATAATTATGGGCCACTCTATAATCTCAGCCAATCCCGCCTCAGGGGACTTCAGTAGTATGTACCTATCTGTCACAGATATCCTTAACTCTTTGTGGCCCCTCCCGGGCACATCCAAATCTGTCGTTTTGCTTTCTTCTCGGGTCTGTCAGAGGCCGTCACAATGCTATTAGCCAACCCTTCCGATATGGTTAACATCAACATTAGTCGTAGAATTTTTAAACTAAAAGAAAAACGTTTCCTGTCCTAAAGACCTGCAGCCCATTTCTTTACAAAACTTCCTCATCTCCGTTTACGAAAAAGCGCTTGCGCGTAAGATCCGCGACCATCCATGTAAGCGTAATTTAATCCCACCAGGTTTTCATGGGTGTGTTAAAGATCGCTCGGCCCATTCAGCAATTAGTGGTGTGCAGCAGTTCTGTCGAGATGATAACCATCAAATCGTTGTTGCTGTTTTCCTTGACTTTAGCACTTATTAAGTAAACTACTTATTAAGTAACCAGAAAAATAATAGATAATATGATGGCTTTTGATTTAAAAATTATAAGATTTAAGAATAGTTAATTTTTTTAAATATGATTAGAAATTACATAACAAGTGTAAACAAAATTATTCTTTTAATTCATTATACTTGAGAATTAATACATTATTATGTATTTATATAAAAAATATATTCGATTTATAATTAATATTATATAAAATTTATTTTTTTATTAAATAATTTTTGCAATAATTTTATAAAAATTATGCGATAATTCTGGTTTGGTAATACAAACTAATGTATTATATGATGATATTTAATTTAAAAATTATAAGATTTTAGAATAAAAAAGATTTTAGAAATTAGCACTCTCTGCACTCTCCTCCATTTTGCAACCTCAACCACTCCCTATCTCCTCGAGTCGAGTGAAATACCTGGGGTTCACCGTTGCGGTGAATTGTTTATAAAAAGCTGACCTGAATATACTTGAATGTATTCTGAAGAGAGCTAGGTGGGCCATGAAACGGACCCAGCATCTGTCATTAAATGGGAAAACCGAAGTGCGCCTCAGGGGTACTTGGGCTTTCTCGGGATTAGTCTTTTTTTCTAGAGGACGTCACCCTGAGCAAAGGCTAAGGTTTCTCAAGCTCCTTGTCTCGCGTTTACCCAGCATAGTTCCCCTCGATTGGACTCTTCGAGGGGCTAATGACCGCGGGTGGTTTAGTCGGAATCGGCGTGTTGGATTAGTTGGAAGGATCAAATCCCACTGGACCTGAGGCCGTAAGTTTTGGAGAAGACCGAACAACGTCATTTAACTGTAGTTCGCTTGATTGTCTTGTTTTTAGTTGTTTTCCTTTTTTACCTGTTGACCGTATAAACATGTATTTTAATATGTTTAATCAATTCTTATTATTATCTGCAATCTTACTAACGACTGTATATGGGGTGTTTTGTTGGAATTTTTATTTAATATCGGTTTGTCGAATATTTAGACGTTCACTAATTGTATGGTCTATATCAGAGAGATATTGTTATCAGCATTCTAGTCATTCAGCTAAATATACAATTTGTTTCGTTTCGCAACAGTTTACTCGATGTATTTTTACGCTAAATATGTATATTTGCTGTAATGGTTGCTGCTGTTTTGATTTAAATACAAGCTTTTAGAGGTAGTCTTTTAAAATGGCTTGCATGGATTAGTGAACTTTGATATACATAATGATGTCAACTTTGATCATACGAGGAGATTCTTTATCCAATCGATTGTTTAAAACGCAATGATTCGTAGTTCTACAGCTACTCACCAGTTTTCGTTTTAGCAATTTTGCAGCTCCTTAATATCAGACCGAAGCTTATTATTCCAGAATGTTAGTCTATACCAAATCAGCGATAATGATTTTGCTGTTTATTAATTAGCCATTTCTTTATTTTTTACGAATTTTATTAAATTGTTTGTAAACAAACTTTTATTTGCATCCTTGATTTTAAGACCACCATATGTGCTGAATGATATTAAAAATTCGTCTAGAGTGTATTTGTCGTAGATCAATATTATAAGTATACACTCTCTATATCGGATATACACTAGTGACTAAAGAGTCCACGTTTGCAAAAATGATTTTTCTAACTCTGACATGAATATAATTGCGTAAGTTGTGCATACGGCGTCCTATCGCAGTTATTCAATCCTAAATAAAGTTTATGTAGCCGTGTTCATGGATGTTGTAATATTATATAAAATACAAAGACTCTAGAATGAATTCTCGTTCATATTTTTGCCGTGTTTATTCTGAAGTGACATTTCTATTGCAATCATCCCTTCATTATTAGGTATCGATGATATAATGACTCAACTTCAAAGTTGCCCACGTAATGTTCGATGGTAAATTAATCTTGACTTGTTTAAATGCTTGCAAAAAAACGTAAAGTGTTTGAACAATGTGAAATAACTTTTATTTATCCACAATTAATTTGTGTGTGAGCATTTATAAATGTATGGAAGGAATCGTGTTGAAATTAATTATAGACATTTCACAATATAACGATTTTGAACAAACAACGACAACATCAAATAGGTACAAAGAATCTCAATGATTCTAAATATAAAGATACTACCTTTTCGATGTTATTATTTAAACGATATGTATTCGGCATTTTTAGTTTTACGAACGATATAATTCACTAATTAATAAATTTGCAAAACAATTGTTAATTTGATATCTAATTTATGTGCAAAAAGAATTTATATAATTATAAAATAAATATTTGTCAGTTAGTTACATATTTTCAATTTTAAATAGTTGATAATGATCCATTATTTATAAAGAATTATTAGAGCTAAATTGAAGAAAATAGGATTTTTTTTGATATTTTGCTAACTTCTGTCAGCTTCTATAGGAAATTTTCTATTGGTTAATTATCTGAGAAGAATCAAAAAAAGAAGATTTTTGTTGATTTTTCGCTTACTTCTGTTAGTATCTTCAGAAAATTACTTTAGGTAATTTTCTGAAAATGCTAACAGAAATTAGCGAAATATAAAAAAATCCGATTTTCTTTGATCCAGCTCCAATAATTATTTATCAATAATAGATCAGTACCAACTATTTAAAATTTTCAATTATTGCACATTTGATTTCGCGCCATTCTATATTACTACTCGAAATGAATTAGGCAAATTTTGTTCTACAAATTATTGATGTAAAATCATACAATGTGTTTTTAATTTGTTAAACTGTTTAAAATTGAGGAAATCTAAATTATATTATTCGCAGGTTTGTTCCTACTTTGTGCTCATTGAAAAACTGCAAATGCTGGCAGTTATTTTGAAATTATTTTACCAGTAAAATTGTTGACAATTATTTTACGTTTTTTAAATGTTCACGTCTGAAATATTTGAATGATGCTGATTTATATTCTTTATTAACACATAAAGATAATGAAATATATAAATACGCTTATAATAAATAAAAATATTATAATAATAGAAATAATATTTATATATTATATATTATAAAACATAGATTATATTCATATTATAATATATTTAAAATATTAATAAAAATATAGCAACTAAATTTAATTTTTTTTATATAATATAAAAAAATTATTATATACAATATAAGTATTGTATACAATTAGCTTATCGTATAAATCAGCCCATAATATATTACGTGTTCAAATTTAGGATATAAATGTTAAAGAAGTTGAAAGCAGTGATGGTTTAACTATTAATGCTCTTATTCACAAGTATAGACAATTTCTGATCTACTATCGAAATTCGCAAAATACTGTTAACAAAGTTTGTCAAAGATCGGAAAATCTGTAGCTAGCCTCGAAGTAACGAAACAATGTCATCCGTAAAAAACAAAATCTACATTTGCTACAAGAAAAACGTACGAATCTCAAGCATGAATGCGTCAAATGTTTTGCATTATATCTACTGATGTTGTCGGCCATGATGAGCAAACCGCTGAAAATTTTCTTAGAAAACAAGAAGTTATAAACATGATATATGCTCATAGTGTACAAACTGATAGGTTGTACAAGGAAGCAGAACAACTTGTTACAGATGACGACAAGATTTAATGTTGAGCAACAAGTAACCAGTGTACATCGTATGTTTAATGAACTGTAAAGTGCTTTTAGATTGAAACAGCGTGGGCTGGAAGTAGCTATACATCTTTTCCGTCCATTTCATGTCGTGGACAACATTAAAGCATTGATCATTACAAGCTGCGTCTTCTTTATTCACTTAAAATCGTTGCGACCAGTAATACTGAACACATCGAAGTGATGAAACATCGAGTTAACTGCTTTGAGAAAGAATTATATTCGTGGGATCAAAGCTACCTGTAGCTTATAATTTAGAAAGGCAGTTAGTGTCCAATAATCATCCTATCAATAAACAGATACTCGATTCTATATATAATTTAAATCATAAATGGGCAGATCTACAAAAGCTGGCTGATAGTAAACGTGATGAGTTACAGTCGGCATTTGAAGTAAAAGCTTTCAACATTGAATGTGATTAAAATATAGGTCGGATTCAAGAAAAGGTAAAAATATTCCAATCTAATGAAAATGTTAACCTTGACGCACAACTCATCTAGAATTTAATATGCCGCGCTGTTGTAATAAAGCAAAACCAATTTGTTACAATATACTTTTGTGTTATTAGCTTGTTTTATTTGATATTAGTTTGTTGTTATCCATTTATGTGTATTAAAAATAATATACTCCTTATATTCAAAATAGATTATTACAAATACTTGTGATTTTTTAACACTTCTCTCGCAACGATTATGTTCTTTTTCGCTAGCAAAATATAAATAAATTTATTATATTTTTGTAAATATTAAAGATTAATATTGCGGATGAAGTATATTTACTTAAAGTAACATTTTCGATAGCGGCTGCTATCATCATCAGTAAAAAATAAATTAGATGAATTGATGTTCAAATTTGTTATATCCAAATTTACGCGAACCACTTCAAACAGCATGGTTTCCTGAAGTATTCTTTCACTACTGAAAAGTCGATTTATTATATAACTAAAAATATTAATACAATTTAAACGATGACCATCCAATGACCAACAATAAAATATGAGCTTAATTATCAATAAATTAAATATTATGCCATTAACTATTTGGCGTGTAAATCAATGAAATCTTAGACAAGCATATTACTACGCCAAAATAAACAATGCGCATCAGTTATTTATTTAAAAGTTTGAAATATTAATGCCTAAATTAGTAGAATATTATGAATATTTGATATTTATAAATATATTAATATTTTTATAAATTTTATTTCTTCACTTGCTTATCCAATAATATGTGCAAGTTTAGTATTTAGTTGGTAGTTTAGAAATTTGTATTTCGAACATAATCTTTTATATGCACGCCATTATTTCTCAATTTATGTTACATTAGTGAGGAACATTATTCATCAGTGTTCAATAAATTGTTAAAATTTCTAATATTTTTGAACGTTAATATTGTTGTATTACATTTTTGAAAAGCACCTATTAATGAGTAGCTTATTATTAATGCCGAAAATTGTATTATCTTTATATTAAAGGGATCTTCTGTAAAAACCCACTTCAAAAAATACACATGCCAATGCTTAACATAAAATATTTTTTTAATTTCTTCAATTCCGTTGTACGCTTATAACATATCAGAGATTATGATGGATCGAGGTGAACCGAAGCACATATTGCATTCTCTATCGTTTCTTTTGTTAATATTAACGATAATAATGTATATTTTTATTTACGAATCAGCATCAACAAACAGCTAGTCAATTGTACAGACAATGGTTATCACAAAACTTATTCTACAACGTACTAGCAAATCTCGACCTAAACAACTCAAGTTACTTTTAGTTCAGAGAATGAATTGTTGGAATGTTGGAAACTTTAATTGTCAAGTATTCTCCAATGTTTTTCCGATTTATTGGGTAGTGCATCCATAAATATTTAATTTGTTGCCGTGAAAAGCACCTATTAATGAGTAGCTTATTATTAATGCTGCAACTTGTATTATCTTTATATTAAACGGATCTTCTGTAAAACCATAATTCAAAAAATTACTTGTCAAATGTATCCCATTACTTCCAGCACAAAACACTCCGTTTCTAAGTATTATTTCTAAGTATTGCTCCGTTTTTATGTATTGAAGTATGTACTTCAATACATACTTCGTGCCAATACTTGTAAAGACCGCTCTTCGATTTTTGAATTTTATTCTTAAATGTGTGACAGAAAATGTTTTGAACAAAAGTTTGACTGACGATGCGTTAAAGCAGGTTAGAATTACTGTTAAGTGGTATTTGGCATTAAATATTTCTTCCACATTTAGCCGTTGAGCTTCTATACTTTCGCTGCGTTCTGGCTCTATTGATTTGAGTCGCTCAGCTTGTTCCTTTAATTATTCCACTTGTTGCTGCTTAATAATAAATTCATTCTCCAGTAAAGTCTGTTTCGTTAAAGCGACATTAGTGCGAGTAAGGTCACCTGCAACATCCGCTTCAAGAGCAGAGACATTAGCAGAATAAAGTACTTCTCGATCAATAGTATGTAAAGGCAACTCTTCAGCAGTTAGATGTTGCTCAATATTCGTTACAAATCTATCAACATCAGAAATGCATTGCTGGTAGAGAGTATCTCTGTTAGCGTCGAAAAGACGTTCGCCTTTAGCTTTCGTAGTTTGTTCAAGTGTTTCCCACATAATGTCCAATTCTGCAAGTTTTGCGTCTACTGCATCAACTATATTAGGCTGCTCCTCGGCTAAAACATAACCGCCCTGACGTAAATTCTGAAGTCTCTCTCTATTTGCAGCAATCTCAGCACTAAATGCTTGATGTCTTAGGTATTTTGAATGTATGTTTCTAGTTTCACGATAGGTATCGTCTTGAGCCTGAGCCGTCTTCGCATCTAGCCATTCTTTCAAATCATCACAATCCTGCACAAATTGATAGAACTTAATGTTTTCTTTAAGCTGTTCACCAATATTCGAAGCATTAGCCTTGTTAGTTGAAAATCTGTCAACAATACCCTTTGTCTTATCAATTATACGATCAGCCGCGTAATGACTTTCATGAACAAGTCTTTGAACAAACTGCCAAAGCTGTTGAATCTTTTCTTCACTAGCATTTAAACTAGTAGTAAAATCATCATGTTTTTTTCATCATCTGCTCAGCTTCATCTAAGCTTTTTGGAGCTAAAGGGCACTGCAAATAATATTCCTGATTTTTTAGCAATAATTCAGCTTGGACTGCATCGCGTTCATACATTTGTAAATGCATAGCTTCACTTAACATGTTCTGTTTTTGATGCCACATCTGATCTAATTCGTTCCATCCATCATCAAGGGCATTGAGACGCTCTCTTAAAAATACATACTGCGGATCACTACTATCAGCATCGCGAATAACTCTTTGACCATAATCACGCATTTGGGCGTAGTCCGGCGAATATCTGTCAATCTTTTCTTTAATAGACTGATGTCGATTTAATATCTGCTCAGCACTCTGTAATAAATCAGGAATGTCTTCACTTGCAACTAGTGTTTGTGTACGAGTCAACCATTGGCTAAAGTGATCTAGATCCCGTAAGAACCGTTGAAGCACATATGCTTCGCCCATTGATTCTTCTCAACGTTTTAATGTCTTTAATTCGTACCAAACAGCGTTCATTTGATTAATCTTTTTATGTACTGCAATAGCCTCAAGTGGATGACTTTGCTCCAATCGTTCAGCTTCCATATCTAATTGATCAAGCTTTGCTTGAATGGCATTCAAATCACGCTCAAGACCAGATAGTCTTCTTTGCATTATAATGACACCAGATAGATCACGGCCAAGATACTCAGTAGACTGAACTATTTTTACTTTGTCTTGGATCCAACTAATAGTCTCATCGCATTCGATATGGAAAGTTTGCACTCCGAATGTTGACTGTAGCTCATCACGCTTGCTATCGACAAGCTTTCGCAGATCTGCCCATTTTTGATTTAAATTATTCAGTCGATCGAGTATATGTTGACTACCCGGATGATCATCGGACACTAGCTGCCTTGCTAAATTATTAACTACAGCTACCTTTGATGCGCTCGCATATAATTCTCGCTCAAATCCATCAAATCTATCTTTCATTACTTCTAGTTCTTCAATATCACTGGCCGCAGCGGGGTCAAGTGAATAAAGAAAACGTTGCTTCTCCGTGATCCATGATTCAACGTTGTCAACGTCATGAAATAGACGAAATAAGTGTATAGCTTCTTCGAGCTTACGCTGTCTCAAACTACTAATACTTAAGAGTTCATTAAACCTGCGCTGTAAACTGGTTACTCGTTGCTCAACCTCTGTTCTTGTCATCATCCGTAATTATTTGTTCGGCTTCCATGTACAACTGATCAATTTGTTCTCTATGAGCATATAGCATGTTTTGAACTTCGCCGTGTTTTCTAAGAAGATTCTGAGCGGTATGCTCGTCACGGCCGACATCATCGGAAGATACAAGGCGAAGCATTTCAAGCATCCATGCATTAGATTCATCCGTTTTGGCTTGTAGCAAATGTAGATTTTGTGCTTTACGAAGGGCATTGCTGCGTTCCTCTGACGCAAGATACAGTTCTTCCCATTTTTCACGAACGTTATTAAATTCCGTCTTAATGCTTTCTTGGTAGATTTCATTGTTATGCATTAGATTACATCGCTTTTCAATTTCGTCAATTTTCGGTTGTTTAGTTATAATTTCGGATTTGATTGCTTCGTAACGATTGCTTAACGCTTGTGATCCTAACCAATCAGCCTGCAAAAGATCGTCATCGTCACGAAGTTCTTTAATCTTAGTCTTTATCCATTCATTTTCATTTATAATATCTTCCAGTAAATGTCTTGCAGCTAAACCTTTGTTTAGACGACCGTCGCGACGTAAGGATGTTTCAACCAAACACTGATATCGGAGCTTTAATAAATCAATTCGGCCGCGCATGTGTTTTATATGCCTATCCTGTTGCTCTTGATTTTGATGATTTTTCGCCTGGAAATTCAATGGCAACGTCTTCAGTATCTATTAATCAGAAATTACAAGTTTTGTTTCTGCGCAAAAAGAAAACGTTGCTTCTCCGTGATTTCTCACAATACAATTGAATAAAACTACAGACAGAAAGTACCTTCAGCGAAGCCAAAATTAAAACACTGATACTTCAATGAATTCAGATGGAAAGAAAGTATTTTCTAACTTTAAATCGACGTTACAAGACTTTCAGGTAAGTGATGTTTCGGTTAACATAAATTCTGACTTGGGGGAACTCCCCCCGTTACAAAAACAAAACAATTTGGCGATTATTATGGCCACCAAGCCCACCGAAAGGCATTTGTTATTCAATGTTTTTCTACGAAAGTTTGTACAAGACTACCCAAACAGGGTAGTCTTCAATAATATCAAGATAATATCAAATTCATTAAGAATTTCGTTCGCTACACACGATCTGATGGTAGCTTATAAATCCTACTTCGACAAACATCTGTCCCAATTGGGAACATTAGAGCTAAAGCCTATCCAGGCTACATTAAAAGTCACTAATTTTCCTCAGTTTTTGGATGCTAAAGACACTGAGATTCTCAAAAAACAATATAAACTCGGCTCAATTCGGACTTTAAATTCCAAATCCGGGGACGCTCTCCCAGTGGCGTTCGTCACCTGCGATGTTGATAACGCACACACCTTGTGCACAAATTCAGTTAATCCCTTTATAGGATATAATTTAAAGTTCTCAATCATAGAAACAAACAACTTGACGTTTCCTCATTGTAATCATTGTCATAGGTGGGGGCATTGGGCCTCCACTTGTAAAGAATTAAAAATATGCGGCGTCTGCACGAACGCTCTTTGCCCCTCCTTGTCGAGTGGTGACAGATGCGATGCCAATCCGGTCTGTTGTAACTGTGCCGGAAATCACCCGGCGTGGTCCCACCGTTGCCGATCCTTTAAAGAATATCGAAATAAGTATATGCCAGTTGCTTCTTCCCCTAACAAAAGCTATGCCAAAGTCACGACCGATAGTTCCTCCGATTCAGTTTCCAACAAAGATTTACTATACTTATTGGATAACACAAAAAAGACGATTTTAGCACAAATCCAGCAAATGCTGGCCCCCCTTCTAGGGGCCCTCCTTTCGGCGCCGCCAGTACCGTCCGAAGTTGCTATTCCTAAATCAAAGAAAAGGGGCGCGTCCGCCCGGACCGTCCCCCCAATAAAAATTGGAAAGCTCCTGAATTTGGCCTTGGGAAATGAAGATATTGCTCTAGGGGTTGCGACCCTGGATGGAGCTAGTGGTGGGAAGGGCAACCTTCCCGCACCTAGCTCTGTCTAGGATAGCTTCCCCCGTCCATCTTATCTAACACAATGGTGAGTAAACCCGAGCCTTTTTCACTGAATATCATTCAGTGGAATTCGGGAGGTGCTTCTGCCCTTAGACTTCTATCTGGTAGAGACGCAGATGTTATAGTCCTTCAGGAGACGCGGTCTATCCGTCTCCCCCAGGACCTTACTCGATTTATCCCAAAGCATATATGTTCCCACTATACTCCGTATATAACCCCACCTCACTCCTCTTCGTCTCAAGGACTCTTGACCTTAGTTAAATCCTCATTAAGATCCTCCCTCCTATTAAACTTTACTTGTCCAGCCATGTCTTGTTTAGTAGTTTCACTTAGTAAGAACGGTAAACGCCTCAGTCTAGCCAATGTCTACATCCGTCCAGGGGAAATTCACAAGAACCGTGAACTCCTGGATAGTATTATTGACAGCGGTTATGACATGATACTTGGGGATTTTAACGACAGAACTGGTCGTTGGATCAATGCAGCATTTCGCAGAGCTAGGAATGGTTATCTTATTCACAAACCACCATCCCCTACCTTTCATTGCACATCAACAAATTCAATCCTCGACATTTTACTGCTTCACTCGAGGTGGCTGTTAAAACCCCTCTGCACGGAGCAGTCGCGCCAGCAATTGTCCACCTCTCATGACCTCATTCGTTGGAGGATAGAGGAGGATACGTTGCTGAGAAGGAGGTTTCACTTTGATCCGATCAGAGTGGCCTTCTTTCAGGCGGCAATCCGACTCTTCCCCAGAATAGGAAATGAGAGTTTAACCGAATTCAATACCTACCTCTCTTCGCAAGCTACAGCGATTCTATCGACTACCTATAAAGGTCGTATATACAATCCCACTCCGACGAAACTCAAGGTCCTAGCAAAATTACTGAACCTCCCCAATCTCTCTGCTTCCGCCAAACAGGCCCTCTCGAATGAATACTGGAGCACTAGATACAGGTTCCAGCTGAGTAGGGATAGGACGAGTATCGCTCGTCTTAATCCTTCTCAGTCTTCCTTTTGGAAGACTTTCAAGAAGGAGAAGTTTGTTTGCTGGAAGGATAGAGCATTGAGTTGGATAGGGAATGTAGGCCTTGAAAAAGTTTTGGAGGAGTCACTAGCCCTACACAACTATGGAGCCACTCAATCACCTCAACCAATCCCGCCTTGGTGTAACTTCAGGAGTAGAGATATATCTGTTACGGATATTCTTAACTCCTGGGGTCCACTCCCGGGCACCTCCAAATCCTTCGCTCCACTTTCTTCTCGTGTTTGTCAGCTTTTGACAGCTGATCAGAGAAGAGAGGTGGCCGTCTCAATGCTTTTAGCATCCCCATCCGATGTAGCAGGCATCAATAATAGTAAGCGAGTTTTTCTTCCTAAGAAAAAATCCTGCTCATGCCCTAAAGATCTGCGACCCATTTCGATTCAAAATGCCCTCATATCGATTTACGAAAAAGCGCTTGCGCGTAAAATCCGCGACCATTTAAGTAGGCGTAATTTGATCCCTCCAAGCTTTCATGGGTTCGTCAAAGGTCGCTCGGTCCATTCAGCAGTTGGTGAGGTGGAGCAGTTTTGTCGGGATAATAGCCATCGTCTAGTTGTGGCTGTTTTCCTTGACTTTTCTGCTGCATTTGACCGTATCTCCATTCCTTTTGTGATCTTTTCTCTCAGGTCCCTCGGGTTGCCTGCGAGAATTGTGAACAGGGTGGAGATCCTGCTGTATACCAAGCGATTTTACTATGAAGACGACCCTGATGCACGTCAGTTCTACCCTATTACTGGTGTACCTCAAGGATCCCCACTTTCTCCTATCTTATATCTTGCTGCCTCTATTAATCTATTCAAAATATTTAAACGCGAACAACGTCTTGTGGTGTACGCTGATGACACCACAGCCCTGTTCACTGGACACAGGTGTAAAGACGTAGTCTCTGACATCAGCCGTTTCTTTTTAAGATTAAAAGATCAGTTACCCATATCTAACCTTATTTTAAACTCCGCCAAATCGCAGGTGGTTGTCTTTCATGGATCACCTGCGACGAAGCAAAAACTTAAGAGATTAGCACTCTCTGCGCTCTCGTCCATTTTTGCCTCAGAACCACTGCCCACCTTTACAAGTCGAGTAAAATACCTGGGGTTCACCGTTACGGTGAACTGGTCAGGGAAAGCTGACCTGGATAGACTCAAACGTATCCTGAAGAAAGCTAGGTGGGCCCTGAAACGGGCTCAGCATCTGTCGTTGAATGGGAAAACCCAAGTGCGCCTTTGGGGCACTTGGGCTATCTCGGGATTAGTCTTCTTTTCAAGAGGACGTCCCCCAGAGCAAAGACTAAGGTTTCTTAAGCTCCTCGTCTCGCGGTTACCCAGCATAGTCCGCACCGACTGGACTCTTCGGGGAGTGAAAGACCCCGGTTGGTTCAGTCGGAAGGCGGCGTGTTGGATAGGTTGGGGGGCTCAGATCCCTCTGGATTTGAGGCTGTAATATCAGTAAGAAGACTGGAATAAGAAAGTTAGAGATTCTTGTTTTTCCTTTTTTTTTGACTTACTTTTTTAATCACATTATTTATCACTGTTTTTTGTACTAGTAAGAAAATCTTATTATATTGTTTCTGCAACATCGAATGGATTGTGCAAATTATATTAGACTAATTACTTTTGCCAATTTCGATAGTTTATCGGATATTGTCTACGCTTGTGAATAAGACCATTAATAGCTAAACCATCACTTGTCTTAAAATTTTTTACATTTACATTCTTATAATTAGCAGTTTTAATTTGACACAAAAGAGTAAGGCGCTTTTGCAGATCGCGTTTCACTGCTGTAAACTTATTTAATATTTATTTCCTTGTTTTTTACGAATGACATTGTTTCGTTACTTCGAGGCTAGCTACAGATTTTCCGATCTTTGACAAACTTTGTTAACAGTATTTTGCGAATTTCGATAGTAGATCAGAAATTGTCTATACTTGTGAATAAGAGCATTAATAGTTAAACCATAACTGCTTTCAACTTCTTTAACATTTATATCGTAAATTTGAACACGTAATATATTATAGGCTGATATATATGATAAGCTAATTGTATACAATACTTATATTATATATAATAATTTTTTTATATATAATAAAAAATTTAAATTTAGTTGCTATATTTTTATTAATATTTTAAATATATTATAATATGAATATAATCTATGTTTTATAATATATAATATATAAATATTATTTCTATTATTATAATATTTTTATTTATTATAAGCGTATTTATATATTTCATTATCTTTATGTGTTAATAAAGAATATAAATCAGCATCATTCAAATATTTCAGACGTGAACATTTAAAAAAACGTAAAATAATTGTCAACAATTTTACTGGTAAAATAATTTCAAAATAACTGCCAGCATTTGCAGTTTTTCAATGAGCACAAAGTAGGAACAAACCTGCGAATAATATAATTTAGATTTCCTCAATTTTAAACAGTTTATAATTTTATACTTATATTGTATAAAATTAATTGTTTACTATATTTTTAATAATAAATATTTTAAGTATATTATAATATGAATATAATATATGTTTTATAAAATATAATATATAAATATTAAATCTATTATTATAATATTTTTATTTATTATAAGCGTATTTATATATTTCATTATCTTTATGTATAAATAAAGAATATAAATCAGCATCATTCAAATATTTCAGCTCTATTTAAATGGGAATTAATCCACTTTGTAAATGTCTTCTTCTGAACATGTTCTCTTTCACCAGCAAGCACACGAATACGGGTTCGTTCAAACATAAGAGCTTGCGATGACTCAACATTGTCATCTAGCGATATTCCGTTTAGATTTGACGAAGTCCATTGTTCCCCATCATACGATAAGTTCGGCAAAACTTCCGCCATCTGTAAGTGTAAAAAATTAAAGTGAAATCAAATGTTAATTTGTAAAACGATAATAAAGAATATAAATAAGCTTCATTCAAATATTTCAGATGTGAACAGTTAAAAAACGTAAAATAATTGTCTACAATTTTACTGATCTTTTTATAAAAATAAACACCTGTATGTGCAGTTTTTCAATGAGCGCAAAGCAGGAACAAACCCGCGAATAATAGAATTTAGATTTCTTCAATTTTAAATAGAGTTTAACAAATTTAAAGCACATTGTATGATTTCAAATCAATAATTTGTAGAACAAAATTTGCCTAATACATTTAGAGTAGTAATATAGAATGACTCGAAATCAAATGATTAATAGTTGAACAAGCTAATTCATAATTAAGTTGCTTAGGTTATCAATCTATTCTTTGATTATAGTGGTCTGATGATCAAATAAAAAGTGCAAGCGCGACTACCGTCGCACATAATAAAATTTCTTTTTATTGTATTCAAGATGAATACAAGCTCTTTCTCTTTCTTAATGAAACAAGAAATGTATAAGAATTATATAATCTTTTTAATCAATACGAGAATATTACTGTTGTAGACAGTAATATAGCAATAAAGTTTTCCTATGTATACACAAAATAGTCAAATCGATTAGCAGAAAATGACGAATGCTAGCAGAATTTATCTCTTATTTTTGCTACAAAAAATAAACCGTAAAAACACGGTTTGTAGAGAAATATCAAATTGACAATATCGGCGAAGAGATTCGTCAGATCAATATACATGCCCGGTGTAATGCCAAGACGATAAATAACAAGAAATATTGCAAACCTAACATTTTTGAGATATGAAATGCAAAAACACCACATTTTTGAAAATTGTAAATGTTTAACATATTGGCATTCTGTAAGACTTGGCTTAGCTGGAATAGTAATATAAAATGGCGCGAGATCAAATGTGCAATAATTGAAAATATGTGACTAACTGACAAATATTTATTTGATATTGTATTTGCACATAAATTATATATCAAAAATACAATTGTTTTGTAAATAAATTATTTAGTGAACTATATCGTTCGTAAAACCAACAACGCCGAATCCCACTCCCACAAAACGTGGAGTTTTATTGGTGTGGGATTGTATATATGACGTTTATAGGTAGTCGAAAGCAACGCGGTAGCTTGTCATGAGAGGTAAGAATTAAATTCGGTCAAACTCTCATTTACCAAATATATGGAAGAGTTGGATAGCTGACTGAAAGAAGGCCACACTGATGGCATCGAAGTGAAACTTTTTGTAAGCAACGTATCTTCTTCTATCTGCCAGCGAATAAGGTCATGAAATATGGTATGATGTTGGCGCGACTGCTCAGTACAGATGGGTTTCAACAACAACTACTTATGAAGCGGTAATATGTCGAGAAGAGAATTATTTGTAGAGCAATGAAAAGTGGAGGAAGGTGGTTTGTGAATATAATAGTCGTTCGTGGTTCTGCTGTTTGCTGCATTAATCCAACGACCAGTTCTGTCGTTGACGTCAACGATTAAAATGTCGTAGCCACTACCTAAAATACGGTCCAGGAGGCCACGGTTTTTGTGAATATCTCCTGGCTGGACATAGATATTGGCTATGCTGATGCGTTTACCGTTTTTACAGTGTGATATAGCTAAACAAGACAGGGCTGGACAAGAATAGTTAAGTAAGAGAGATTATCTTAGGGAGCTCGTTACTAGGATTAAAAGACCTTGAAATAAAGAGAATGAAGGTGGGGTTATGTACGGAGTATAGTGGCTGTAGATGTGCTTAGGAATAAATCGAGTAATGTCGTGGGGGAGCATGATAGACTGAGGAATACAACATCTGCATCTCTACCAGATAGAAGGCTAAGGGCAGAAGCACCTTATGAATTCAACGTAATGATATTCAGTGAAAAAGGCTCTTGATTACTTTGCATTATGTTAAGTTAGCTGGAGTAGGATGCCTCCTCCTTGTCCGAACCGGAGGTAAGAAGGTTGCCCTTCCCACACTCAGCCGGACAAGTTAGAGACACTTACCCACGGGCGTTATCTTTATTTCTCCTTCGTGACCACATCTGCCAATCTCTAGAGGTTTACACTCTGCTTGGCAATTGTAATAGGAGGCACTTTCTTGTAGGAAGACAGTATTGGTTTCTTGGAAGAGGAGGTGAATCTTCTCTTAGAATCCATACTTGAAGAATTTGATTTTGCTCTCTTAATTGAATATTTAGCAACAGGAAGAGAGATTATGGAATGCTAAGAGGGTGTATTCGCCAAACTGGCAATCAATAATTCAATCGATCGAGTTGCTTCTTGTTGAAATGTTATAAAGAAGTTAAAATTTAGATCATATTAGGCCAGGTGAGTTACACACCGAATTTGCCGTTACGGGGTAGAGTAGGCATTATTCTTTACTGTGTATCTTTTTATATAGTCCTTGAATGCTGAACATCTTATTGACCACTCAGGACATTCAAGTCCGCAATTCGTGCATTTTGGGGCTCGTTTGCATTGCGTGTCATGGATGGATTCATCAGATCCACACACTCCGCATTTCTTCATCTTACCACTGGTGGAGTTCCAGTGTCCTCACATGTGACACTTGTTACAATGTGGAAATGTAATATTGTTCGCACTTGCAATTGTAAAGTTTAGATTGCAACCATAAAAGGATTGAATGCTGCATTAGACAGAGGATGGGCATTGTCCTCTTCTGTATTTGCGAATGCAATAGGAAGAGCTTGGTCGTCTTTGCTTTAATGAATCTAATGTTTTGAATGGTTCAAAGCTTTTGAAGCTTTGCGATATATTCTTTTTCTAGTTCGGTGATAATATTAGTTATCTTTACTGACGACATAACAGGCTTTGATACTAGAGTTCCTTTATGGAAACAATATTCTTTGAAGAACTTAGCAGAGGTGGCTAGTTCCGAGGATACGAAGGATATCCTTTAGTAGTTCTTCAACACTTTTGCAGAGTTAATCATAACTCTATTAGGTTCTGTATTAAAATTTTTTCTCAGAAATTCGTTAAAATACTGTTTTTTGCATTGTAATTGTGGGGGTAATGTTAACCAGATTAACGAGTTTATTTAAGGGAGGAAGCTCCTTCATTTCAAGATTTAGAATTACTAACCTTAATTTTTTCAGTTTGCATATTTGTTAGCACTTCGTCCGTTATTCGCTTGACAAAATAGTTATGTTAAAATAATATTTGTATTTTGCTTAACGTTCTCGAGTAAAAGTTTGATCTCTTTGACTTAAAATTAAAAAAAATATTAATAATAAGGATTTTGTTAATAACTAGAAAGTTTTAAAATGAAAAGCATATTCTCTGCATTGAAAACATTGAAAACAAAGTCAGTCCGGTAGTTAATGTAGACTTCATTGTTTCACGGCATCAGGTACACAGGGATCTCAATATTCGGCCAGGAGAAATTCAAAAGAACCGTGACTTCCTGGAGGTTATATTAGGTAGCAGTTATGAAATTTTACTTTATGACTTCAACAACATAACTGGTCGTTGGATGAATGCAGCAAACTGCAGAATCAAGAACGACTATCCCTGTTTATTACCTAATAAAACCTCTCCTTCTGACCCAATTCCCACTCACTTGCTTAAAAATATCTGCTACTTTTTCTTACCCTTCCTAACCACATTGTTCAACTCGTCCATCCGTAGCCGTACATTTCCTTCCATCTGGAAATGCGCCACTGTTCGTCCTCTCATCAAAAAGCAATCTCTCGACTCCTCACTACCATTTTCGTACCGTCCTATCTCACTTCTCCCAACCCTCTCTAAACACCTTGAGCGTCTCGTTCTTAAGCAAGTTAATCCATATCTCTTATCCTCCAACTTGTTCCCTCCATCCCAAGCCGCTTTTCGCTCTAATCACTCCACTGAAATTGCCTGTCTTTAAGTTTATAATGACTTACTCATCTTGCACGATCATAAATTATGTAGTGTCATAGTTTCTCTTGATCTATCGTCTACTTTTGACATCGTCGATCACTCGATTCTTCTACATCGCCTTCGTCATGATTATGGCTTCTCTTTACCCACTGTATCATGGTTTTCTTCATATCTGTCAAACCGTACATTTCGCGTCTATTCTAATTCTTCTCTCTCCCATCCTTCGTCCATTCCGTCCGGTGTTCCACAAGGCTCCGTATTAGGCCCTATACTTTTCTCTCTTCTTCTTGGTGATTTGTCTTCGATTTCTCATAAATTTAACTTCCATGTTATGCAATATGCTGATGACATTCTCATCTATGCTCATGCACCTGTTTATCGTATTCACGATCTTAGTGTTTCCGCTTCGGACTGTCTTGTCTCAATTTCCAATCATCTTTCTTCTCTTCGCCTTTCTCTGAATCCTGATAAATCCAAAATTATGTGGATCCTACCTCGACGCCTCGGCTTCGAACCTCCCTCCGTATCATTAAATTCTACAATTCTTCCTATCGTTGATAATCTCGTGTTCCTAGGCTTCCATTTTGACAACCGACTTTCACTTAAACCTTTCGTTAGAGATAAAGTACGCTCATCTACCTTGATACTCCGCAATCTCCGTCAAGTTCGTAGATTGATCGATTTCCCTTCTTGTATGACTCTCATATCTTCTCTTCTTTTCTCAAGACTTGATTACTGTCTTAGTCTATTTTCCAACTCACCTAAATCCACTCTTCTTCCTTTACAACGCATCATCAACGCAGCTGTCCGAGTTCTCCTCCGTCTTCGTCGTTTTGATCATACATCCTACCATCTTGCTTCTCTCGATTTGCCTACAATTTATTGTCGTGTTCAAATTCGTCTTCTTATCGTTGCTTTCCGCCTTGTAACTTTTCATACCCCTTCATTTCTCAACCTTCCTTTTCTTGATAATTCTCGTCCTGTTTACTGTTCCTTGCGTTCCCGTAATTCCCTTCTTTTACATGTCCCAAACTACTCTACCTCCTTTGGACTTCGCTCCTTCCTAGTGGCTGCTCCTCTATCGTGGAATCATCTGCCCATTCATATACGCCAATCAACTTCCCTGCAGTGCTTCAAACGACAAATCCGATCCCATTTTAACAATTTATCTGCTTGACTTTCTCATTTTTGTTTGTGGACTTGTAAGCGTACAGCTTGTACGCATTTGCCACATTAAATAAATTTGTATTATTATTATTATTATTATTCATAAACCACCTTCCCCCACCTTTCATTGCTCAACAACTAATTCTCTTCTCGACATATTACTGTTTCATAAGAAGTGGTTGTTGAAACCAATTTAGACTAAGCAGTCGCGCCAACATCAGTCCACCTCTCATGACCTTATTCGCTGGCGGATAGAAGAAGGTACGTTGCTTAGAAGGAGGTTTCACTTTGAGCCCATCAGACCGGCCTTCTTTTAAGCAGCTATCCAACTCTTCCATATATTTGGTAATGAGAGTTTGACCGAATTTTATTCTTACCTCTCATGACAAGCTACCGCGTTGCTTTCGACTACCTATAAACGTCGTATATACAATCCCACTCTAGCAAAACTCAAGGTCCCCGCTAAAATGCTACATCTTCCCAATCTCTCCTATTCCGCCAGACATGCCCTCTCGAATGAATACTGGAGTTCTAGATAAGGGATTCAGCTGAGCAGGGATAGGACAAGCATTGATCACGTTAACCCTTCTCAGCCTTTATTCTTGAAGATATTCAATAAGGAGAAGTTTGACTGCTGGAAGGATAGAGCACTGGTTTGGATTGGTATCATATGCCTTGACAAATTTTAGAGAAGTCACTATCCTTACATAATCATTGAACCACTCAATCTCCCCAACCAATCCCACCTTGGTGTGATTTCAGGAGTAGGAATCTATCTAATCCCACAAAGTTTTCATAAGTACGTAAAAGATCGCTCAGTCCATTCAGTAATAGGTGAAGTGCATCAGTTTTGTCAAGATAAAAGTCATCAGCTTGCTGTGTCTGTCTTTCTTGATTTTCTGCTGCATCTGACCGCATTTCTATTTCTTCTGAAATCTCTTCTCTCAGGTCCCTTGTGTTTCCTTCAAGAATTGTTGACAGAGTGAAAATATTATTATATACCAAGCGATTCTTCTATAACGACGACCCTGATGCACGTTAGTTCTACCAGATTACATTGTGCCTCAAGGATCCCCATTTTTTCCAATCTTGTATCTTGCGCCTCCATTTTACTCTACAAATAATTTAAACGCGATCAACATCTTGTGGTATACGCTAATGATACCAATGCCCTGTTCTCTAGACGCAGGTGCAAAGATGTAGTATCTGACATCAGTCGTTTCTTTTTAAGATAAAAAGACCAGCTGCCCATATTCAATCTTGTCCTAAACTTATCTAAATCGAAGGTGGTCGTTTTCATAGCACCCCTATCACCAAAAAGAAGCTTAAGAGATTAGCACTCTCTGCACATTCCGCCATTTAGCAGCCTCAACTACTCCCACCTTCACAAGTCGAGTACAATACCGGGGGTTCACCATTACTGTGAACTGATCAGCGAAAGCTGTACCGGATAGATTCAAGCGTATCCTGAAAAAAGCTAGGTGGGCCCTGAAACTGACTCAGCGTCTGTCATTGAATGGGAAAAACCAAGTGCGCCACTGGGGTACTTTAGCTATCTCGGGATAATTCTTCTTCTCAATAGGACATCCATCAGAACAAAGTCTAAGGTTTATCAAGCTCATCATCTCGCGATTACCAAACATACTTTGCCTCGATTGGATTCTTCGGGGGGAGTTAGATACCCCGGGTGGTCTAGTCGGAGATCGGGGTGTTTGATTGGCTGGAGGGCTGAGATCCCTGTGGACCTGAGGTCGTGACACAATGAATACTCCATTAACGACCGGATTAACTTTGTTTTCTGTTTTTCTTTCGGTTTTTTTTTAACTTTTTTAGTGGTTATATAGTTGTTAACAAAATCCTTATTATTAATTTAGATTCCCTCAATTTTAAGCAGTGTTTAACAAATTTAAAACACGTTGTATGATTTTAAACCAATAATTTGTAGAACAAAATTCTTAATAAATTTAGAGTAGTGATATAGAATGGCGCGAAATCAAATGATCAATAATTAAAAATGTGTGATTAACTGACAAATTAAATCAGCTAACTGAGTCTACGTATTGTTATATAATTATAAAATAAACAAAACATAATAATGCTAAATCAAAATTTTATAATTAAATAATAAAATTAATAATTGTTTTTAGATTTTCTATAATTTTAATCAAGTTAAAAAATAAAAATAAAAAATAAAATTTTAAATAAACGTCATTTTTATGAATTGACTAATAAATAACAGACGTTGTATCAGAATAAGAATTAGAGGTCATCAGGAGGAA
Organism: Pomphorhynchus laevis; assembly: GCA_012934845.2. Classification (NCBI taxonomy): domain Eukaryota; kingdom Metazoa; phylum Acanthocephala; class Palaeacanthocephala; order Echinorhynchida; family Pomphorhynchidae; genus Pomphorhynchus; species Pomphorhynchus laevis. The sequence continues at coordinate 67,878 of WNNJ02003177.1, forward strand.
CTGCTATGCTATTTATTTATTTTATAATATTTATTTTACTAATATTTATTTTATAATAAAAAAAATAAAAGACTTTATTAATACACAAACGAAAATTTGAAACTTGTTTTTAAATTCTGTTTGCCAAATTTCCTTTCTCAGCTTGGAAATCATCTAACACTCGAAACTGTTAAGATATGTATCCTCTTGAATGTGCGTCTAGTCGTCCGAGGAGCTCGTAAGCAAGCTGAAAACGCACGAGCTTGTTCAAGAGATACCCTTCTCTTGATTGACACAAATGTTTCTGCATAATCAGTGTTGTGACGATTTGATACGGCACCAGCCAAAATCTTTAGAATATGTGGGCCCTGTTTTTCCAATCCTTCCGACATTGAAACGACAAATGGAATTAATACATCACGCTCTACTTTAGGAATACGTTCGCCGTATTTTGATATTTATCTTTTTTTCATTGTATTCGAAATTCTGATGGCAGATCGAATCATGCTTGATTGAGCAAAAATTGAAAATATGTTGACGTTTATAAATGTCCGCTCGAATCAGTCATTTTTCAATCATGACCATGCAATGTAAAGACGACCACTCTTATTACTTGACGTTGAAGACTTCTTAAACTTTAGTTCGTTGGGAAAGGTTGTAAGAGGCAGATCAACTTCAACAGAATGACAAACTTTCGTTGGTTAATTTGCAAGTATATCTCTAATTGCGTTGTGGCGAATTATGGGAGACCTCCTGTTTTACATGAGAGTGTATGGGAAATGTTAAGATCTTCTCCATAACGACACTTTTCTCCGACAATGTCAGTTGAAATTCGGCCAGTGCTGGAAGCAATGACGTTTTCAAAGCGCTGTTTAACTTGGTAAGCCATTCTTTCTCGCATTGACATGTGCGTAAAGAATGAATCCACTTCATCCGTACAAAGTTTATCAAGTCAGCGAAAGCAGCGGTTTGGTAAACATTAGCTATTGTGGGCAATTTATCGATAAGTGTGGACCATTTCAAAGCTAAATTCACTATGAACTCTTTCTCGAAGTTTCTTGTTCCGATAGGAGCACGAAATATGTTTGCACCATTGGTAGTATTACTTGTGTCAGGCGAAGGAAGTAAATCTTCTGAAATCAGTGAACCATACAATAGTACGACCTTTTGTAATTAATAAAATATCCGTATCTTGGGTCATCATTGATTAATATGTTCCATATTTTCGTAAGATCATCAAATGAACCGATAAAGTTTGAATCATCTGCGTACCATTTTCGCGTTATATCTGGAACAGCACAGCGAATTTTTTCTAACGGGTAGTAATGAGAGTGCGAAAGCTGGCATTGCAAAGGGGTCCCCTTGTGTAAATTTCTCGGTCGAATATAGTATTACATCTGTTCCCTGCATAAGCTTGATAGGGTCTTTATATAGATCTTGCATAATTAGAAAAAGGGACGAACATGATTAGTTTATAATGTGCAGCGCGACCTTTCGATTGACTGAGTTAAAAGCATTAGATACGTCAACAGATTGTAGTAGTGTATCTGAGCGAGAATTAAATCCATTGCGAAGTGCATGAATAACATGGGCAATGCCTGATTTCTGACCAGCTGCCAGTTGTACATTTTAAGCAACGACATGAATATTATTCTTCGTTATATCGAGTATTGCCTTGCTGATAATTATTCTTTCTGTGTTGCAAATGCCAATTAGACGAGTTCCTCCTGACATTTTCTTCAGTGTGATAAGACGACATGGTTTGAAAGCATCTAAGTGATCCGACAAAATCGATTCTGTTGCAATCAATTACTTGTTGCTCAACCTATTCTTTAATCTTGTCGTCATCTATTACAAGTTGTTCTGCTTCTTGGTACAACCTATCAATTTGTACACTATGAGCCCATATTTCGTTTTGAACATCTCTGTGTCTTCTTAGAAGATTGTCCGCGGTTCGCTCATCACGGCCGACAACATCAGTAGATATAATGCAAAACATTTGGCGCATTCATGCTTGAGATTCGTACGTTTTTCTTGTAGCAAATGTAGATTTTGTTTTTTACGGATGACATTGTTTCGTTACTTCGAGGCTAGCTACAGATTTTCCGATCTTTGACAAACTTTGTTAACAGTATTTTGCGAATTTCGATAGTAGATCAGAAATTGTCTATACTTGTGAATAAGAGCATTAATAGTTAAACCATCACTGCTTTCAACTTCTTTAACATTTATATCCTAAATTTGAACACGTAATATATTATGGGCTGATTTATACGATAAGCTAATTGTATACAATACTTATATTGTATATAATAATTTTTTTATATTATATAAAAAAAATTAAATTTAGTTGCTATATTTTTATTAATATTTTAAATATATTATAATATGAATATAATCTATGTTTTATAATATATAATATATAAATATTATTTCTATTATTATAATATTTTTATTTATTATAAGCGTATTTATATATTTCATTATCTTTATGTGTTAATAAAGAATATAAATCAGCATCATTCAAATATTTCAGACGTGAACATTTAAAAAACGTAAAATAATTGTCAACAATTTTACTGGTAAAATAATTTCAAAATAACTGCCAGCATTTGCAGTTTTTCAATGAGCACAAAGTAGGAAAAGGCCTGCGAATAATATAATTTAGATTTCCTCAATTTTAAACAGTTTAACAAATTAAAAACACATTGTATGATTTCAAATCAATAATTTGTAGAACAAAATTTATCTTATACATTTAGAAGATTTTAAACAAAAATTGGGCGAGCTAGATAATTTGTGAGAACAGTTGATTATTGAAATTGATAATCGAGCCGATGCTTTATCTCGGTCTATGAATTTACATAAGTTTTTGGTTGATGTTGAAGAAGCAGAATCCCGGATAAGTGAACATGAACTACGGGTCATGGATTTGTAACGAATGTCGAGCAACATCTAACAGCTGAAGAGTTGCCGTTGCATACCTTTTAAAGATAAGTTTATTGTTCTGCTAATGTATCTGCTCTTGTCGCTGTTTGTTTTCTTTATTTGATTTATTTATGCACTAGTATAAATAAACAATATAAATATATATATGCATTTGGTTAATGCAGACAATTATGCATTTGCTTAATTGCATTTGCTTAATTGCATTGTATTTGTTGCTAATTTATCATCTATTAATTCAAAGTAGATTAAAATACGTTATATTGCTTTTTAAATTAGTACAACAAAATATATTAGTTCAATTAAAAATTATAAAATTTGAAATTTTATATTATTTAATTTTAGCATTTATTACTTTTGAAAATCATTTTTTTACCATTTTTGTATATCTTTCAAATCTAATAAATTAATTATTTTACAAAAAAATTGTATTTAATTTGCTGATTTCAATGCTTTTCGCATTTTCTAAAAACGCACTGCAAGACCCATTTTTTGTTTATATTTGCATGATTTTTATTTAAATTTAATAAACAAAGTATTGTGAGTATTAAAATTAATAATAATTGAAATTAAGTAATATGAAGATTAATATCCTCATAAAATATAAAAAAGAAAGCATGATTAATTAATTAATCTCAAGCATGCTGAGACCACCACACTTGACAGCAATTATAACATGTTTTAACAAACGGTCTGTCAAACTTATGTTCAAAACATTTTCCAAGTCCCACTATTTAATATTTTTAAATTGTATTTTTAAATTAGTCATCGTTTAAATTGTATTAATATTTTTAGTTATATAATAAATCGACTTTTCAGTAGTGAAAGAATACTTCAGGAAACCATGCTGTTTGAAGTGGTTCGTGTAAATTTGGATATAACAAATTTGAACATCAATTCATCTAATTTATTTTTTACTGATGATGATAGCAGCCGCTATCGAAAATGTTACTTTAAGTAAATATACTTCATCCGCAATATTAATCTTTAATATTTACAAAAATATAATAAATTTATTTATATTTTGCTAGCGAAAAAGAACATAATCGTTGCGAGAGAAGTGTTAAAAAATCACAAGCATTTGTAATAATCTATTTTGAATATAAGGAGTATATTATTTTTAATACACATAAATGGATAACAACAAACTAATATCAAATAAAACAAGCTAATAACACAAAAGTATATTGTAACAAATTGGTGTTGCTTTATTACAACAGCGCGGCATATTAAATTCTAGATGAGTTGTGCGTCAAGGTTAACATTTTCATTAGATTGGAATATTTTTACCTTTTCTTGAATCCGACCTATATTTTAATCACATTCAATGTTGAAAGCTTTTACTTCAAATGCCGACTGTAACTCATCACGTTTACTATCAGCCAGCTTTTGTAGATCTGCCCATTTATGATTTAAATTATATATAGAATCGAGTATCTGTTTATTGATAGGATGATTATTGGACACTAACTGCCTTTCTAAATTATAAGCTACAGGTAGCTTTGATCCCACGAATATAATTCTTTCTCAAAGCAGTTAACTCGATGTTTCATCACTTCGATGTGTTCAGTATTACTGGTCGCAACGATTTTAAGTGAATAAAGAAGACGCAGCTTGTAATGATCAATGCTTTAATGTTGTCCACGACATGAAATGGACGGAAAAGATGTATAGCTACTTCCAGCCCACGCTGTTTCAATCTAAAAGCACTTTACAGTTCATTAAACATACGATGTACACTGGTTACTTGTTGCTCAATATATTCTTAAATCTTGTCGTCATCTGTTACAAGTTGTTCGACTTCTTGGTACAACCTATCAATTTGTACACTATGAGCCCATATTACGTTTTGAACATCTGTGTTTTCTTAGAAGATTTTCCGCGGTTCGCTCATCTCGGCCGATATTATCAGCAGATATTATTCGAAACATGTTACGCATCCATGCTTGAGATTCATACGTTTTTGCTTGAAGGAAATGTAGATTTTGTTCGTTGCGGATGGCATTATTTCGTTCCTTCGAGGCTAGATACAGATTTTCCAATTTTTGACTAACTTTATTAACAGTATTTTGCGAATTTTGATAGTTGATCTGAAATTGTCTATACTTGTGAATATAAGCATTATTAGTTTATTTATATATTTTATTATCTCTTTGTGTTAATAAAGAATATATATCAGCATATTTCACACGTGAACAGTTAAAAAATTAAAAAAATTGCCTTTAATTTTACTGGACTGTTTATCCCACTAAACAGCAGCATTTGTAGTTTTTCAATGAGCACAAAGTAGGAACAAGCCTGCGAATAATATAATTTAGATTTCCTCAATTTTAAACTGTTTAACAAATTCAAAACACATTGTATGATTTAAAATCAATAATTTGTTGAACAAAATTTCCCTAATTCATTTCTAGTAGTAATATAGAATTGAACGAAATCAAATGTGCAATAATTGAAAATTTTAAATAGTTGGTACTGATCCATTATTGATAAATAATTATTTGAGCTGGATCAAAGAAAATCGGATTTTTTTTATATTTCGCTAATTTCTGTTAGCATTTTAAGAAAATAACCTAAAGTAATTTTCTGAAGATACTAACAGAAGTAAGCGAAAAATCAACAAAAATCTTCTTTTTTTGATTCAGCTCAGATAATTAATCAATAGAAAATTTCCTATAGAAGCTGACAGAAGTTAGCAAAATATCAAAAAAAATCCTATTTTCTTTAATTCAGCTCCAATAATTCTTTATCAATAATGGATCATTATCAACTATTTAAAATTGAAAATATGTAACTAACTGACAAATATTTATTTTATAATTGTATAAATTCTATTTGAACATAAATTAGATATCAAATTAACAGTTGTTTTGCAAAGTTATTAATTTGTGAATTATAACCCAGGTTATTATCTTTAATGTCACTATCGCAACTAAAATGAAACTTAAGAGATTAGCACTCTCTGCCTTATCCACCGTTTTGCAGTTTCAACAACCCCCTTCCTTCACAAGTCGAGTAAAATATCTGTGATTCACCACTACGGTGAACTGATCGGTTAAAACTGACCTCGATAGACTTAAACGTATCCTGAAGAGAGCTAGGTGAGGCCTGAAAAAGGCCAATATATGTCATTGAAACTAAAAACTCAAGTACGCCATTGTGATACTAAAGATATCTCGGGATTAGTCTTCTTTACTGGAGGAAGTTTCGTAGATAAAAGAATAAGGTTTCTCAAGCTCTTCATTTCGAGATTACCGAACATGTCCGCTTCGACTGGAGTCTTAAGAGGTTAGAGACCCCGAATGTGCGGTAAGAAAGCGACGCTGGTGCTGCGAGGGACTCAGATCCCTATGAACCTAAGACCGAAAAGATGTTGAAGAAGTTGCAAGACGTATTGTTTGACAAATAGTAAAAAAGGTTATAATTTATTCTAGATCTAGCTTTTGTTTATTCTTTATCTAATGTTGTATTTTGTACTCCTATCTGCTTCTATAAAAGACAGAAACTTATGTTACAGCAAATGTTGATGTGTTGATATAAACCCATGTTGATATAAAAACGAAATAGTTGTAATTAATCGTCATTTGTTCACCTATTTTCATTTATTGACAATTTGATTTCGCGCCATTCTATATTACTATTCCGAATGTATGAACGCAGATTTTGGTTTATACAAATTATTGATATAAATATCACAAAATGTGTTGCAAATATTTTAAACTTTGTTTTAAATGGAAGATATCAAAACACCATCATTCTCAGGTATGAAATTCGCTTTAAAGTAAAATGTTTTATTAGTAACAACAAATGAATAAGAAACCGGCTTGCCTAAAGATTGCCTAACAATCTTATCCGATTGATTGTTTAAAACGCAATGATTCGTAGTTCTACAGCTACTCACCAGTTTCGTTTTAGCAATTTTGCAGCTCCTTAATATCAGACCGAAGCTTATTATTCCAGAATGCTAGTCTATACCAAATCAGCGATAATGATATTGCTGTTTATTAATTAGCCATTTCTTTATTTTTTACTAATTTTATTAAATTGTTTGTAAACAAACTTTTATTTGCATCCTTGATTTTAAGACCACCATATGTGCTGAATGATATTAAAAATTCGTCTAGAGTGTATTTGTCGTAGATCAATATTATAAGTATACACTCTCTATATTCGGATATACACTAGTGACTAAAGAGTCCACGTTTGCAAAAATGATTTTTCTAACTCTGACATGAATATAATTGCGTAAGTTGTGCACACGGCGTCCTATCGCAGTTATTCAATCTTAAATAAAGTTTATGTAGCCGTGTTCATGGATGTTGTAATATTATATAAAATACAAAGACTCTAGAATGAATTCTCGTTCATATTTTTGCCGTGTTTATTCTGAAGTGACATTTCTATTGCAATCATCCCTTCATTATTAGGTATCGATGATATAATGACTCAACTTCAAAGTTGCCCACGTAATGTTCGATGGTAAATTAATCTTGACTTGTTTAAATGCTTGCAAAAAAACGTAAAGTGTTTGAACAATGTGAAATAACTTTTATTTATCCACAATTAATTTGTGTGTGAGCATTTATAAATGTATGGAAGGAATCGTGTTGAAATTAATTATAGACATTTCACAATATAACGATTTTGAACAAACAACGACAACATCAAATAGGTACAAAGAATCTCAATGATTCTAAATATAAAGATACTACCTTTTCGATGTTATTATTTAAACGATATGTATTCGGCATTTTTAGTTTTACGAACGATATAATTCACTAATTAATAAATTTGCAAAACAATTGTTAATTTGATATCTAATTTATGTGCAAATAGAATTTATATAATTATAAAATAAATATTTGTCAGTTAGTTACATATTTTCAATTTTAAATAGTTGATAATGATCCATTATTTATAAAGAATTATTAGAGCTAAATTGAAGAAAATAGGATTTTTTTTGATATTTTGCTAACTTCTGTCAGCTTCTATAGGAAATTTTCTATTGGTTAATTATCTGAGAAGAATCAAAAAAAGAAGATTTTTGTTGATTTTTCGCTTACTTCTGTTAGTATCTTCAGAAAATTACTTTAGGTAATTTTCTGAAAATGCTAACAGAAATTAGCGAAATATAAAAAAATCCGATTTTCTTTGATCCAGCTCCAATAATTATTTATCAATAATGGATCAGTACCAACTATTTAAAATTTTCAATTATTGCACATTTGATTTCGCGCAATTCTATATTACTACTCGAAATGAATTAGGCAAATTTTGTTCTACAAATTATTGATTTAAAATCATACAATGTGTTTTAAATTTGTTAAACAGTTTAAAATTGAGGAAATCTAAATTATATTATTCGCAGGCTTGTTCCTACTTTGTGCTCATTGAAAAACTACAAATGCTGCTGTTTAGTGGGATAAACAGACCAGTAAAATTAAAGGCAATTATTTTAATTTTTTAACTGTTCACGTGTGAAATATGCTGATATATATTCTTTATTAACACAAAGAGATAATAAAATATATAAATAAACTTATAATTCTTATATTCACAAGTATAGACAATTTCAGATCAACTATCAAAATTCGCAAAATACTGTTAATAAAGTTAGTCAAAAATTGGAAAATCTGTATCTAGTCTCAAAGGAACGAAATAATGCCATCCGCAACGAACAAAATCTACATTTGCTTCAAGTAAAAACGTATGAATCTCAAGCATGGATGCGTAAAATGTTTCGAATAATATCTACTGATAATATCGGCCGTGATGAGCGAACCGCGGACAATCTTCTAAGAAAACACAGAGATGTTCAAAACGTAATATGGGCTCATAGTGTACAAATTGATAGGTTGTACCAAGAAGTCGAACAACTTGTAACAAATGACGACAAGATTAAAGAATATGTTGAGCAACAAGTAACCAGTCTACAACACATGTTTAATGAACTGCTAAGTGCGTGTAGCTTGAAACAACGTATGCTTGAGGAATCTATACATCTGTTTCGTTCATTTCATGACGTGGACAACATTGAAGCATGGATCATTGACAAGCAGCGTCTTCTTTATTCACTTAAAATCGTTGCGACCAGTGATATTGAACACCTTGAAGTTATGAAACTTCGATTTAACTGCTTTGAGAAAGAATTATATTCGCGGAAAACAATGCTAGATTTAACTAATAATTTAGCAAGGCAGTTAGTGTCTAAAGATCATCCTGTCATTCTACAAATACTCAATTCTCTAAATAATTTAAATCATAAATGGGAAGATCTACAAACGCTTGCTGATAGTAAACGTGATGAGTTACAGTCGACATTTAGAGTAAAAGCTTTCAACATTGTATGCGATGAAAATATAGGTCGGATGCAAGAAAAGGTAAATATATTTCAAACAAATCAGGATCTTAACCGTGACGCACAGCTCATCTAGAATTTCATATGCTGCGCTGTTATAATAAATCAAAACCAATTTGTAATAATATAAACTTGTTTTATTTGTTGAAGATGATAGTAGTTTGCTATCATCAATTTAACTGTATAATAAAAATTTCACTATTTCTATTCACAACAAATTATTCAAATTACATGTGGTTTGTTAACACTTTATGCTCTTATTTACTAGTAAAATACAAATAAATTTATTTCTTTTGTCAAAATTTAAAATAAGTATAGCGGATGTTATAATCCTTTTAACTATTTTTTAAATATTTACAATAAGGAGAGAGTGAAAAAAGATATTTATTTTAAAATTTTCGATTGAAGATGCGATCATCGGTAAAAAAATTAAATGAATTATTTATAGAACGGAACCAAAGAAACGACAAATTATTCAAAAACGTTCACCTTTATATCAATATCTAAAGAATTACTCGAGCTGGATAAAAGCAAAGTGAAATTTTTTTGATATTTCGCAAACTTCTGTTAGCATTTTCAGAAAATTACAATAAATACAAAATTACAGTAATTTTCTGAAGATGCGAACAGAAGTTAGCGAAATATCGAAAACTTTCCTCTTTTCTGTGATTCAAATCCAATAATTATTTATCAATAATGGATCATTGTCAACTATTTAAAATCTCAATAGCTGATTTTTTCATCAAAATCTATTGTTTCTCAAAACGTAAGAGTTTCTTATGTTAAAGTTTTATCGAAAAACATGAAAACCTTCAAAGAAAAACAAAATACCTGTACAAGAAAGTATCACAAAAAAATATTGTACAAACATATTTTAGTATAAGAAAATATGTGAAAATATTTTTTTAAATATTTGAAAAAATATTTGATATCTTTTTTAATATAATAACAGTGTAATTTTCCAACATCTCAAATTTATTTATTAGCGTTTGTGACTTTCAAAAAAGATAATTTTTAATTAGTAAACATGCGTGCATATTTTAATTTTTTATGTATCGATATGTTTTCCTAACAAATCGCATGATTTGTTAATGTAATGTTTATCTTTTTAATGAATGCATGCTTCTATAATTGAATATATGGGTGATTGTTTCGTTTCACATTGGCTATATAAGTTTTACTATTTTATATTGTTTACAAATTTAAAATTTAACAAAATAAAATTAAATAATTATCCAATCAGCTAACTGAGTCTACGTCATTTATTATAATATAAACAAAACATAATAATGCTAAATCAAAATTTAACAATTAAAAAATAAAATAAATAATTGTTATTAGATTTTTTATAATTTATCTAGAGTTAAAAAAATTGAAATTTAAAATAAAAGTCATTTTTATGAATTGGCAAATAAATAACAGACGTTGTAGAGGAATAAGGATTATAGGTCATCAGTAGGAACTGCTATGCTATCAGGTTTCGGCACCTAATTATTTTACCCAATATAGCAGCTAAGCAACATACATGCTAAGGACGTATTTCCTCCGATTTAATTTGATTATATAGTATCTTATTTTAATACCAAGTATATTACTTATTATTCATACATAAAAATATTTCGCTAAAGAGTTTAAATTTATTTTTTATATTATTGTGTTGTTTTATATATTTTACTATTTTCTGTTTGATGGTAATTTTATTGTAACCTAGTTGAAAATATGAATCTATTAAACTATTTAAATGATTATGAATAAATGCATCGTTACAAATGTTTTCAATTTTTAAAATTTCATTATTTAATGTATTATATTTTATAATATATGGTATGCATAAATGCTCACGCAAAAATATGTTTCTTGTAAATTTAAATATCTCATCTTTACAATATAAATTAAAAGTAGTTTTGATTGATGTTAATATAATGTCCATAACTAGATATAAACCTTCTTTATCAATAATATTTGTGTTATTAAGAATGAGGCTACCTTGATAAATTTATTCGCTTGTTGAACTTATTATAAGGGAACAATTAAAACGAATAGGGTGTTATTAAGAATAAGGCTACAAATGAGGCTAAAAATAATTAAATAATTTTTAATAATTACAGGTAATAAATAATTGTTATATAATAATCTAGTTAAATCGAGTTAAATTTAGAATTGAAATTGGAAATAAGAGACAATTTTAATGAATCGACCAATAAATAGCGGACAATGTACTATAATAAAGATATGTGGTCATCAGAAATAATGCTGCTATGTTATCCTGTTTTGGTCCATATTCCTCCAAATAACATAGTAACAGGGAAAATACATGCAAATGACGTATATCTTACATTTAAAATTTGTTTATCTAGAGTATCATTTGTACGTAAGTACTAATGATTTCAATTTTAGATCTTTTAAATGTAACAGAAAAAATTGTATAGTTTGTGATGTTATAAATAATAATTGTATTGTAAGTAATACGACAAACGAATGTTTTTCATTAAATATTAATTATAATTGTAACTGCAATACCGCAGGTGTAATGTATCTTCTACAATGTACATGTGGATTGCAATATATAGGAAAAACATATCAAATGTTAAAAACTAGGTTTAGGTTACACATATATAATATACAGCATAATAGTCAAACTATATTTCATAAACATATGAGATTAATAGGACATTATATTAAAAACTGTAAATTATTAATTTTGGAACATATTATCGAAGAAAACATAGCAATATTAAATCAAAAACTATTAGAAAAAGAAGATTTTTGAATTAAAACGCTAAATTCCATGTACACATTTGTGTTGAATGTAGTGGTACAAAGAATTGGCAGAAGTAGTATAATACATAATAAACAACCATATTATAATAATCCGATTAAACGCAAACGAAGAAGTCATAGTGACAAAACGAATAAGAAAAATAGAGTTAAAAATATTAAAAAAGATATGTATATAAATGAACAATTAGAAATATTAAAACAACTTTTAAGAGATAATAAGCTTAAAGATCTTTATGTAAATATAAGAAGTTTATCTAAAGATATCATATGTTCAATAAATCAAAAATAAATTAACGACAGTGAAAGGCTAAGTTGTATAACAGACAGTTATTGTAATACAAAATACTATAATCGAACAATAAATGTTAATAATAACAATAGAAAATATACATTAACCATAACCTTCATTAATAAATGTATATATAACATAAATATAGGCGGACTTTTAAAAAATTCTAAAAGTAAAGAAATAATATGGTCAGATTTAAGTTACTATATTCTAAAATAAGGTATAAACTATTACCACCATTTGGACGAAAAATTTGTAATTATAATAAAGAATTAATATCAATATGTAACGATAATATTATAAACATAATGGAAACAGAATGCAATAGTCAAAGTTTTAGTTTTGATAAAATGAATGAACACATATGTACCCATAATCTAGAATTAATTGACAATTGTGAATTTCATTATTTTATGTATTATATTTTATATTATATGGTATGCATGAATGCTCATGCAAAAATATGTTTCTTGTAAATTTAAATATGTCATCTTTACGATATAAATTAATAGTAGTTTTAGTTAATGTTAATTAAATGTTCATATCTAGATATACACCTTCTATATCATTAATATTGGTTTTGTTAAGAATAAAGCTTTCTGGGTAAATGTGCTCACTAATTGAATGAAAATTATTTGAATTAAATACACATATATCATCAATGTATCGAAACATATATTTCATATATTTATATTGTTTAGATTTAGTTTTTTCACAGTTATGAACAAATTCATATTCTATAAAGCTTAAAAACAAGTAAGCTATAATTGGGCTACTATTACCACCCATTGGAACACCTTTTACTTGTCTAAATATTGATGTCCCTAACTTTTAAATAATTTTGATTTATCAAAATATTTAAGGATTCTATTAATTCAAATTTTATCCATATATTTATATTTATTTGATGGTTTAATTTTTGTTAGATAGGCGTTATAATTATTTTAACATATATATGTATATCTTTTTCCGAATTTAAGATCAATTAAATGTACTAACGCTTCTATAATATCTAATAAATCTAGATTTGTATAAAGCGTACTAAAATCGTAAGTATTTGTATTTTGAAAATTTATTCCTTTTGTCTGTTCTAAAAATGCTTTTGTAGAATTAGTACTGAAATAGTGGTTTATACCAGCATTAATTTCGATTACCTTGCAATATTTTTTAAAGTGTGCTTTAATTACTTTAAGTATTTAATTCATATAGACAGAAAGTGGTTTTAATGTACATTTAAACGCACTACATATGAACCCAGCTTTAAATGAATTTTTATGTAATTTTGGATTCCAATATAATATACCTTTTTTATCCATTATAGAACAGTGACTTGTAATATTTGTTTCAAAACTCAACTCTCCACATTCATATGTTGGATTTACATTAAAATCATTAGAATTAACCTCTTTCACTAGTATATCATAATAAAGTTTTTACATATGAAGACAAAGTTATTACTAGCTTTATCAATAGTTGTTATTATATAGTTATCCTTTAATTTAGTAAGTTCTTTATACATATCTTTATTAATTTTATCTTTCCTTTTATAATTGTTTGTTATTTTCATTTTATTTTTAAATCAAATATATAATCTTTCCGAACTATACAATCTATACAAATACAATCTACACAAACTATACAATTTATTCTGTTACATTTAAAAGATCTAAAATTAAAATCATTAGTACTTACGTATTTTTCCAAGCTGGTTGAGTACATCTAACTTTTAAGTCATAATTGTTAACGTCGCGTTTTCGGTGTCGCCACCTAGTTTAGTTGACTCAGACTAAACTTAAATCTGGCCATGCAGCAGCATCTGAGAGGGAGCTGCCCTGCTTAAGGCGGTTGCAGGATTGAACAAGATCTGTAAAGATCTACCACCTTCACTACACGCGCTAGGCGACCTAGCAATTGGCCATTACCTAGTCTCTTAAACGTGATCACGTAAAGCAGTTTTCATTTTAAAGTGTAAACACCTCGTATGCAAAATTCTTCCTTTTTTAAATTAATAATTCATCAAACTTGTATGAAAATAAGAGAATAATAGTAAAGTCGTAACCAATAATACATAGTTTCAGTATTTCTGACAAAGTTAGTGTAATAATATTTAGTTATTAAAAGAATTTTTAGAACAGACAAAAGGAATAAATTTTCAAAATATAAATACATACGATTTTAGTACGCTTTATACAAATCTAGATTTAGTAGATATTAAAGAAGCGTTAGTAAAATTAATTAATCTTATATTAGGAAAAAGATATACATATATATGTTATAATAATTATAACGCCTATCTAACAAAAATTAAACCATCAAATAAATATAAATATATGGATAAAATTGAATTAATAGAATCCTTAAATATTTTGATAAATCAAAATTTTTTAAAAGTAGAGACCTCTATATTTAGACAAGTAAAAGGTGTTTTAATGGGTGGTAATAGTAGCCCAATTATAGCTTACTTGTTTTTAAGCTTTATAGAATATGAATTTGTTCATAACTGTGTAAAAACTAAATCTAAACAATATAAATATATGAAATATATGTTTCGATACATTGATGATATATGTGTATTTAATTCTAATAATTTTTATTCAATTAGTGAGCACATTTATCCAGAAAGCTTTATTCTTAACAAAACCAATATTAATGATAAAGAAGGTGTATATCTAAATATGAACATTAAATTAACATTAACTAAAGCTACTATTAATTTATATCGTAAAGATGACATATTTAAATTTACAAGAAACATATTTTTGCATGAGCATTCATGCATACCATATAATATAAAATTCAATACATTAAATAATGAAATTTTAAGAATTGCAACAATATGTAATGATATTGGCTTTCTTCAAAATCATTAACATAATTTAATAGATACATATTTTAAACTAGGTTACTATAAAAATAACATCAAGCAGAAAATAGTAAAATATATAAATCAGCACAATAATATAAAGAATAAATTTAAACTCTTAAGCGGCAAATTTTTGTGGATGGATAATAAATAATATACTTTGTATAAGAATAAGATACTAGATAGTTATTTCAGAGGAAATACATCATTAGCATGTATTTGGCCCCGCTGCTATGTTGGGTAGAGGAGTTAGGGGCAGAAACCTGATAGCATAGCAGTTCCTCCTGATGACCTCTAATTCATATTGTGATACAACGTCTGTTATTTATTAGTCAATTCATAAAAATGACTTTTTTAAATTTCATTTTTTAACTTGATTTAAATTATAGAAAATCTAAAAACAATTATTAATTTTATTATTTAATTATTAAATTTTGATTTAGCATTATTATGTTTTGTTAATTTTATAATTATATTAAATACGTAGACTCAGTTAGCTGATTTAATAAGCCATTGTTAGAGCGGCATCAAGTTATATACTAGCCCCTCTTTTCACACGAGCATTTCTCATACAATCTGGAAGAAGTGAAGTCGGCTTAATAATTTATGGACTATAACAATGATCAAGATTGTATTATTTAGTTAAAACAATTTTAATATTATTATACTGTAAAGAAATGATATCAGATAAAAAATTCAAGAGGAAAACAAAAACCTTAGAGAGTTAATATTTACAATTATTCTTCGTTTAAAGATATAAGTCATCAAATTGGTTCATTCCGCTCGTAGACAATTTATTACTAAACTACAAAATATTTGTTGATTGGTTAACAAATTGTATTGGACTTAAATACTTACAATGAATCCTTTTAGAATTAGGCTCATATATGCTCTGCGCTTTTCATTCCACGAGGTAAGACATCGAATATTACACCTTGTTGCGGTTGCAACGGGCCCTACGCAAAATGTTAGAGATTTAAATGTGTTTAAAAAAGCACTGTATGTATTTATTGTATTGCGATTAGTTGTACGAATCGTGACAGCACGACAATGCCCTTTCCTATTCTTTGAACAATCAACTTAATCCTTCACTTACAAATGATAGACACACACGAGTACTAATGCAAATATATCAGCCGATGATGTCAATGTGATTAGAAAAATTTAGTTAATATAAATTAAGATAATACGATGGAACCTTAATCTGTTATGATTAACACGATGTGCTGAGTTGAAGATATCCGTTGACGGCCTTTCTCGTATATATCATCAATCAGCATAAACTAATAATGATTTTTACTCATGCATGAAAATACCCTTAACCAATTAGTATTTCAACATAATGGATTTTAAATACTAGAAATCTTAATACTTCGATTTCCAGTCATCTTACTAGTTGCACAAAGGCATTAAACCTCTGCTTAAAGAAGCTTAATATCTGCGGCACATTGACGAAAAACAAATCGCACTTGAGTATAAACAATGATAGAACAAAAATATTTCAAAAGCTTGTTGTACATATTAAGATAACATCATCAATGATAAATATTGAGAACGAGTCTGGATCCGGGATGCAAATGGACTTAATACATTAACATCAAACAAGTCATTAAGACACATTTTGAGAAACATCCTATAATCAGCAGATATTCACGCGGAAGCAGTCCTAAGTCAATTGATATTTTAAATGATTACTTTAATCAAGTTGCATTTAAAAATATTGATGGAATAAATAAATTTAGATCTACTTAAAGAGTGAAGGGTGACTCTGAACTGTCATGAATGGATGCAAGAGCATCGACAAAAATGCTTTTAAACTTCGGTAAAGAATCAGAATGATTAGCAGATTCATTAGCGTCGTTTGCTCAACATATTGCTACAATTGAAATTTCGGATTGGTTGATCAATAGCGTTTCTGACAAGTCGACTAATTGCATTAAATAGAATCAGGTGTGCGTCCCATTAGTATATGCGATGTATGACGACGCATCATTTTAAAGTTATACTCGATATTGCTCGACATCAATTACATCTAAGTATCTAGCGTAAATATGTCGATGACGATAACCTGGTTGGCGACACAGCGCTGCGAAAGCGACCTTTGACTAATACGGGAAATTTGACCACCCTACGATTTTTTCGTTAATCTGAAGAAATGTAGATTTTACGCGAAAGAACTTAATGCGAAAAAGCTTCATACGTTACTTGCTTTACTCAAAATTCGGGCCGTTGTTGATGGATATATGTGTCACGATTTACTATTAGGGAGAGTACTATGTAAAAAGCATGTTAAATCTATAGTGTACTCTTTTATAGGATCAGTTAATCACATAACGTGATAAGGTCATTTTGAGCTACAGATCGCATATGTTACTGCAGTAACTTCGTTTTAGCACAAATGGGTGCATTTACAAAGGTCATTTAATTACATAATCGATTGTTCGACCCATTTGCATCATCAAAGGGCTATATGATAACTGAGTTAATCAGAATTGACCTGAAATTCAAAGAAACCCTGTTTAAAGTTATCAACCCGAGTTTGGGACATTGTGGCATCACCATTTAAGTACCTAAGAGTCTATTCGATCAAGAACATTACGCTTGACATTTAGTAAGTCAGTCCCATTTAAAAATCCTGATGGATATCATCTTATCAACGAACAAACACGATATGTATGTAAATTTATACGAATCGCTTAAAAATGGAAACAATGAATTGTTTTGACATTCTAAACCAGGTTGATTCCAAACTCAAAAAAGCAAATGAGAGTGCACTAGGGACTGGAACATCTTCATAGCTGTCAACAAATCCGACAAACAGGTCTTATTCCAGAATTAGTAATGCAGCATTATGTGATGCATTAGTAAATAGATAAAGCTTTTTCTTCCTCATCACGTTTATACTGCCAATGTATTGAAACGAATTCTATCTTACATACGCTTACCTGTACGTTAGATGGATTGCCTTCTATGAGACACGAGGCTGGTCGAGATTTGCTTGAATAAAGGCGAAATAAGCCATTCCGTAGCAATCGAGCTAATATTCTCTCTTCCTCATAGTGAAATTGGTTTCCAAATTGAAGTACAACAACAGACCGCGAAGCAATGCTTGACTTATCTTGTACATGGCTCTTCGCAGACAAAACGGATTGTAGCTTCAATGATATTTGCGTATTCAACGCAAACGCTTATCAAATTTTATTAAGAGAATCAAATCTATCTTTGGATACCATGAATCGAGAAAAATAAATATTTAGAGAGAATAAACACTATATAACGAGCGTCATTTGTTCCGCAAGTCTTCTCTTTGCTTGGCTGATCTAAAAACGGGTTTAATATTTCCATTGAAGACAATCGCGAGTACCTAGCAAATGACCAAAGCACCTCCTTTAATGACAAAATTACAAAATTTTAAAGCGGAATTTAAATCCTTCCGGCGAAATAACTTCTCGTTGTGATCACCGAGCACGATCAGTTGTTCACCATCATATATAGTGCACAGAATCAAACAAAAAATAATTAATAATGACAAAATTGTCTTGTCACTTTGAACATTTTGAAATGTATTTTTTATTGTAAATAAATTATTTTATTAAAAAGATAGATGAATTGGAAAAAGTCAGCACAAAAGTACCACAAAAGTTCCAGTCTTCTATTTGACCAGAGATAATAACCCATTAGCGCAAACTAACGATACACGTTGCGCATGAATTTTTAATAGTATATTCCTGATTTACGTCCTTATCACGTCGACCGCCAGAGACTAGAACCGTTCCTGTAATATCGCTATTAATAATAAACGTTGATCGAGTTTCAGAGATCTACATGTTTTATTCAAAGCATTCTTAAATCAAAAAAATTAAAATCCGAAAGCCCAGTGAACAAAAATAATAAAGCTCACGTATTTAACTCGATATGTAAAAGACAAGAGTAGTTGATTCATCATAACTTCATAAGCTTGCGCAATGAAATTCATAGTAGATGCAAAAGCGGGATTACTTTAATAATAATAATACAATAATTATAAATAACTACAACTGTAATGCATCGTTATTCGCCAATACTATTAAAATGCTATTAACATAGCTTTTAGCCTCACCATCCGATGTAGCGGGCATCAACAGTAGCAGACGTATATTTTTACCAAAGAAAAAATCGGTTTCGTGTCCCATAGACCTGTAGCTCATTTCGATTCAAAATTACCTCATCTGCATATACAAAAAAGCGCTTGCGCGTAGAATCTGCGACCATTCAGTACGCATAACTTAATCTCACCGTGTTATCATTAGTTTGTGAAATGGCGCTCGTTCCATTCAGTAATCAAGAAAGTGCATCAGTTTTGTCAGGATTACAGTAACCAGCTTGCTGTAGCTGTTAATCTTGAATTTATGCCGCATTTTACCGCTTCTCCATTTACTTCGATATCTCCTTTCTCAGGGCTCTTAAGTTGTCTTCGAGAATTGTTAATAGGTAGAGATAGTGCTGTACACCAAGCGTTCTATTATCAATAGGACCATGATGCACGTCAGTTCTACACTATTACAGGTTTTTTTCAATGTTCCTTACTGTCTCCTCTCTTATATCTTGCTAGCTCCATTGCTCTGTTCAATTCTTTCATAAACGATAAACATCTTGTGGTATATGCTGATGATACAACAGCTCGCACATCAGTCGTTTCTTTTTAAGATTAAACTACCAGATTACCTCTTCAAATCCTACTTTGAACTCAGCAGAAACGCAGGTGATTGTCTTTAATGTCACTATCGCAACTAAAATAAAACTTAAGAGATTAGCACTCTCTGCCTTATCCACCGTTTTGCAGTTTCAACCACCCCCTTCCTTCACAAGTCGAGTAAAATATCTGTGATTCACCACTACGGTGAACTGATCGGTTAAAACTGACCTCGATAGACTTAAACGTATCCTGAAGAGAGCTAGGTGAGGCCTGAAAAAGGCCAATATATGTCATTGAAACTAAAAACTCAAGTACGCCATTGTGATACTAAAGATATCTCGGGATTAGTCTTCTTTACTGCAGGAAGTTTCGTAGATAAAAGAATAAGGTTTCTCAAGCTCTTCATTTCGAGATTACCGAACATAGTCCGCTTCGACTGGAGTCTTAAGAGGTTAGAGACCCCGAATGTGCGGTAAGAAAGCGACGCTGGTGCTGCGAGGGACTCAGATCCCTATGAACCTAAGACCGAAAAGATGTTGAAGAAGTTGCAAGACGTATTGTTTGACAAATAGTAAAAAAGGTTATAATTTATTCTAGATCTAGCTTTTGTTTATTCTTTATCTAATGTTGTATTTTGTACTCCTATCTGCTTCTATAAAAGACAGAAACTTATGTTACAGCAAATGTTGATGTGTTGATATAAACCCATGTTGATATAAAAACGAAATAGTTGTAATTAATCGTCATTTGTTCACCTATTTTCATTTATTGACAATTTGATTTCGCGCCATTCTATATTACTATTCCGAATGTATGAACGCAGATTTTGGTTTATACAAATTATTGATATAAATATCACAAAATGTGTTGCAAATATTTTAAACTTTGTTTTAAATGGAAGATATCAAAACACCATCATTCTCAGGTATGAAATTCGCTTTAAAGTAAAATGTTTTATTAGTAACAACAAATGAATAAGAAACCGGCTTGCCTAAAGATTGCCTAACAATCTTATCCGATTGATTGTTTAAAACGCAATGATTCGTAGTTCTACAGCTACTCACCAGTTTCGTTTTAGCAATTTTGCAGCTCCTTAATATCAGACCGAAGCTTATTATTCCAGAATGCTAGTCTATACCAAATCAGCGATAATGATATTGCTGTTTATTAATTAGCCATTTCTTTATTTTTTACGAATTTTATTAAATTGTTTGTAAACAAACTTTTATTTGCATCCTTGATTTTAAGACCACCATATGTGCTGAATGATATTAAAAATTCGTCTAGAGTGTATTTGTCGTAGATCAATATTATAAGTATACACTCTCTATATCGGATATACACTAGTGACTAAAGAGTCCACGTTTGCAAAAATGATTTTTCTAACTCTGACATGAATATAATTGCGTAAGTTGTGCATACGGCGTCCTATCGCAGTTATTCAATCTTAAATAAAGTTTATGTAGCCGTGTTCATGGATGTTGTAATATTATATAAAATACAAAGACTCTAGAATGAATTCTCGTTCATATTTTTGCCGTGTTTATTCTGAAGTGACATTTCTATTGCAATCATCCCTTCATTATTAGGTATCGATGATATAATGACTCAACTTCAAAGTTGCCCACGTAATGTTCGATGGTAAATTAATCTTGACTTGTTTAAATGCTTGCAAAAAAACGTAAAGTGTTTGAACAATGTGAAATAACTTTTATTTATCCACAATTAATTTGTGTGTGAGCATTTATAAATGTATGGAAGGAATCGTGTTGAAATTAATTATAGACATTTCACAATATAACGATTTTGAACAAACAACGACAACATCAAATAGGTACAAAGAATCTCAATGATTCTAAATATAAAGATACTACCTTTTCGATGTTATTATTTAAACGATATGTATTCGGCATTTTTAGTTTTACGAACGATATAATTCACTAATTAATAAATTTGCAAAACAATTGTTAATTTGATATCTAATTTATGTGCAAATAGAATTTATATAATTATAAAATAAATATTTGTCAGTTAGTTACATATTTTCAATTTTAAATAGTTGATAATGATCCATTATTTATAAAGAATTATTAGAGCTAAATTGAAGAAAATAGGATTTTTTTTGATATTTTGCTAACTTCTGTCAGCTTCTATAGGAAATTTTCTATTGGTTAATTATCTGAGAAGAATCAAAAAAAGAAGATTTTTGTTGATTTTTCGCTTACTTCTGTTAGTATCTTCAGAAAATTACTTTAGGTAATTTTCTGAAAATGCTAACAGAAATTAGCGAAATATAAAAAAAAATCCGATTTTCTTTGATCCAGCTCCAATAATTATTTATCAATAATAGATCAGTACCAACTATTTAAAATTTTCAATTATTGCACATTTGATTTCGCGCAATTCTATATTACTACTCGAAATGAATTAGGCAAATTTTGTTCTACAAATTATTGATTTAAAATCATACAATGTGTTTTAAATTTGTTAAACAGTTTAAAATTGAGGAAATCTAAATTATATTATTCGCAGGCTTGTTCCTACTTTGTGCTCATTGAAAAACTACAAATGCTGCTGTTTAGTGGGATAAACAGACCAGTAAAATTAAAGGCAATTTTTTTAATTTTTTAACTGTTCACGTGTGAAATATGCTGATATATATTCTTTATTAACACAAAGAGATAATAAAATATATAAATAAACTTATAATTCTTATATTCACAAGTATAGACAATTTCAGATCAACTATCAAAATTCGCAAAATACTGTTAAAGTTAGTCAAAAATTGGAAAATCTGTATCTAGTCTCAAAGGAACGAAATAATGCCATCCGCAACGAACAAAATCTACATTTGCTTCAAGTAAAAACGTATGAATCTCAAGCATGGATGCGTAAAATGTTTCGAATAATATCTACTGATAATATCGGCCGTGATGAGCGAACCGCGGACAATCTTCTAAGAAAACACAGAGATGTTCAAAACGTAATATGGGCTCATAGTGTACAAATTGATAGGTTGTACCAAGAAGTCGAACAACTTGTAACAAATGACGACAAGATTAAAGAATATGTTGAGCAACAAGTAACCAGTCTACAACACATGTTTAATGAACTGCTAAGTGCGTGTAGCTTGAAACAACGTATGCTTGAGGAATCTATACATCTGTTTCGTTCATTTCATGACGTGGACAACATTGAAGCATGGATCATTGACAAGCAGCGTCTTCTTTATTCACTTAAAATCGTTGCGACCAGTGATATTGAACACCTTGAAGTTATGAAACTTCGATTTAACTGCTTTGAGAAAGAATTATATTCGCGGAAAACAATGCTAGATTTAACTAATAATTTAGCAAGGCAGTTAGTGTCTAAAGATCATCCTGTCATTCTACAAATACTCAATTCTCTAAATAATTTAAATCATAAATGGGAAGATCTACAAACGCTTGCTGATAGTAAACGTGATGAGTTACAGTCGACATTTAGAGTAAAAGCTTTCAACATTGTATGCGATGAAAATATAGGTCGGATGCAAGAAAAGGTAAATATATTTCAAACAAATCAGGATCTTAACCGTGACGCACAGCTCATCTAGAATTTCATATGCTGCGCTGTTATAATAAATCAAAACCAATTTGTAATAATATAAACTTGTTTTATTTGTTGAAGATGATAGTAGTTTGCTATCATCAATTTAACTGTATAATAAAAATTTCACTATTTCTATTCACAACAAATTATTCAAATTACATGTGGTTTGTTAACACTTTATGCTCTTATTTACTAGTAAAATACAAATAAATTTATTTCTTTTGTCAATATTAAAAATAAGTATAGCGGATGTTATAATCCTTTTAACTATTTTTTAAATATTTACAATAAGGAGAGAGTGAAAAAAGATATTTATTTTAAAATTTTCGATTGAAGATGCGATCATCAGTAAAAAAATTAAATGAATTATTTATAGAACGGAACCAAAGAAACGACAAATTATTCAAAAAAGTTCACCTTTATATCAATATCTAAAGAATTACTCGAGCTGGATAAAAGCAAAGTGAAATTTTTTTGATATTTCGCAAACTTCTGTTAGCATTTTCAGAAAATTACAATAAATACAAAATTACAGTAATTTTCTGAAGATGCGAACAGAAGTTAGCGAAATATCGAAAACTTTCCTCTTTTCTGTGATTCAAATCCAATAATTATTTATCAATAATGGATCATTGTCAACTATTTAAAATCTCAATAGCTGATTTTTTCATCAAAATCTATTGTTTCTCAAAACGTAAGAGTTTCTTATGTTAAAGTTTTATCGAAAAACATGAAAACCTTCAAAGAAAAACAAAATACCTGTACAAGAAAGTATCACAAAAAAATATTGTACAAACATATTTTAGTATAAGAAAATATGTGAAAATATTTTTTTAAATATTTGAAAAAATATTTGATATCTTTTTTAATATAATAACAGTGTAATTTTCCAACATCTCAAATTTATTTATTAGCGTTTGTGACTTTCAAAAAAGATAATTTTTAATTAGTAAACATGCGTGCATATTTTAATTTTTTATGTATCGATATGTTTTCCTAACAAATCGCATGATTTGTTAATGTAATGTTTATCTTTTTAATGAATGCATGCTTCTATAATTGAATATATGGGTGATTGTTTCGTTTCACATTGGCTATATAAGTTTTACTATTTTATATTGTTTACAAA